>APFE030569472.1:325400-352064 GCA_000404065.3 Pinus taeda
ATAATTTCTCTCTGCCTTAGCCAATTTCTCTTTTACTGGTTTCAACTCCATAACTTGTAATCTCATTTCTTCCATGGCCTTGATTAATTGTTCTGTGCTTAAATTAGCACTGCTGCCTGGTGCTATTCTTTTTGTTGATGTACCTATTGCAATTGTACCTATGATTACCTCTGTTGTGGCTAGTGGGACATTTGGAGCTAAAGCTATTCCAAGTGTAGAGGGGACTGTAGTTGAGACTATGGGGATTATCTCAAGAGGCTGAGAGGTCAACTCTCCCTACTTTTCCTTCAGTTCTTTTTCTAATGCCTACTCTGTATCATTCAATTTTTCATTAAGTTTCAAGAGAAGGTCCATCATCTCCTCCTCAGATTTCTGTTGTATAACTTCTACAGTTTGTGGATGCCTTGAAGGAGGTAGCTTCAGCTATTTCCTCAAGGTGGAAATGTCCTCTTATTTTTTATTGATTAGTGCCTTTATGCCTTTAGCATCTTTGGGATCATGTCCCAATCCCGTGATTATTTCTTCTAAGGATTTTATTCTGTTATTCTTGGCTAGAGAAGAGGCTTTCTCCAAGTGTAGTTGAGCAGTTATATTGTCCAAGGAGTCTTGCAGCTTGTGGGCCATCATTTCTTTGTCAGCCAGTGTGGAATAGACCATTTCCTTAGTTTGCTTGTGAAGTTCAATTTGGTCCATATGATGAATATCTTTGGCTAGGACCTCCGATTTTGTTTTGATGTAATCTGCTGCTGACTGGGGTTGTTGTACCTTCATCTTAAAGTAACTCATTAACATTTTTCCTTCTTTAATGTCATAGGCTGACATTAATATTTGCTGGTTTATGGGGGCCATTTTCAAATACTGACTGTAAAGTTGAAGTCTTAGAGGATCATTTCTGGCTTTTACCTCTGTGAATGTCTTCTTAATGTCTGAGGCCTGTTTACCTTGTGGCCTGGTGGATCATACTTCTACACTCTGTTGTCTTTCTAGCTCCTGCCTTTGTCAGCTAATGGATGTTCCTCCCAATGGGGGAGTTTGCTGACTAAGTGTTCTTTCAACTCTTAGATGATACGTAGTTTCTTCAATGATTTCCTTTTCTGAAAGAGGATTCAATCTTTGTCTCTTTACTGCAGTTTGTTCTATAGGTCCATTCATAGGTGTGGTGGTTTCTCTATCTCTCCTTTTATTTCTTTCCTCATTTAGAGGAGTTTGCAATGGTTGAATTTTTGTTGCTTTAGTTTGGGCTGGAGGAATTTGCACTTAAAACTGTTCTTTGGACATTCCGGGCTGATCTGTCATTGTAGGCTACTCGGTGGTCTCTATTTCTTTGCCTTTGGATGTTCCTGTAGCTAGTATGTTGGCTTCTTGTGGAGGCTATTGAGAAGTTCCAATAGAGGATGTGCCAATTGCTGATTGTTGAGATAGCTTGAGTGGTACCTGCCCAAAAGAATCCAAATCAAGGGTTTTCTCAAGATCTTTCATAGCATTTTCCATGTTTTCCTACTCACTAACATCTTCTATCAGGGTCCCTTCTATCCATTCATCCAAGTTTGTAAACTACTTTATTTCTGGGATCCTATCATGTATATAAATTGATAGCCTGCTATTTGTTCTTCTGTCACATATAAAACTGTTGGGGTCATATGGTACCCACATAAAAAAATTTCGTAGTCTAAGGTGATCTTATAAAATTATTTCAGCTTCTCTCCATGAATCTCTAGAATTGATGACAAAAGGGCCTAGCTGGTTCTTAATTCTTGGCTAAGCTTTTTTCTTGACACCACAAAAATGGACTAAGTCTGCATTTATGTTTTGCTTGAAATACTCCAAGGCAAACAATCTCATGGGAACATACTTGGGTAGCTTGAAAGGGAAACGTTCACACCCATACATCCTGATTTTTGTGTGATTTTTGTATGGGTACCAGTCACCTCTCTAGTATTGCTTTAAGAGCTGGAGAATTTTCTTCATGTCACCACTGATCCTAGGAGGGGAAACTCCTATAAACAGAGGGGTTGCTGAATGTACAAATAAGTCAATGAACTCATTATAAGTGTAAGGGGACTCTAGGGTATTATGAAAGATTGAACTCCAAAAGATGACAGATTTGGGATTCCCTTTGGTGTCCAATTTTTTGACAGGGAATGGAAAGCTATTTGACTGATAGTATAACATGAGATGGTATATGAAAGAGGTATAGTTAAAAACTCCTTCTCTTTCCAAATTCAGGAACGAATCATGGATTTTGTTGGCAATATAAGAGGCATAGTTATATTTGACAGCAGGGGGCTATCCTGGAGTGAACATTGATAGCAACACTAGGGTAATATCATCAACATATTCACTGGAGTTAAAGCCCATTATCAGGGATATCATATCAACAATGAGTCTTCCCGTTTCAGTGAAGAAAGTTTGCAGATAAGGAGGTGGACCTTTGGGCTGGTAGTTTGGTAACATGAAGGTTTGAGCAATACGGTTTACTTCTGATTGAGACAACTGGGGGGCTTTTTCAAGTAGGTACCACATGGAAAGAGGAGCAAGGGGCTAAGTGGAGTGAAACTGTATCATTTAATTGATGGATTGAGCAGTTATGCGGAAAAGAACAGTTTGGAATGGAGACATAACAACTCGCTGGATGGTATCATAATTAGCACAACAATGATGAATTATCTCTGGGAAAACATGGACTAAGGGGAGGAAATACATGGGAAGGTTAGACTCCCATAGTCCAAAAAAGTTAGACTTATTCAGACAACTATCTCTGATTTGGCAGAAGATCTTAAGATGGTTACTATCACCAGATAAGTCTTTTATTTGAAAGTCTTTATCGGCTAGTGGTAGATAATCTAAGTCTCTGTGAGGAGCATTCATGGGTGCAACATTCAGGGCTACAAGGGTTTCCATATTTGGTTCTTGTGGATTCAAAGATGGAATTGGGGGAAATTCTATGAAAATAAGTCAAACAACAGGTTTGGGATCTTTTTTATGGCATTTACAGACTGTTCTTAATTTGCATTTGGCCTTCTCCAGTAGAATTCTCAGTAAAAAACCGCAATTACAGGGTTGCAGGGTAAACTGGATAAATACCTATGTTAAAAAGGAAGACTGTACAATGGCAAGTTAGTTGACAGGCTATGAGCTCGTTGTTGTAGTCTTTCTGGTCAGGTGGTAGTTGAGAAACTGGAACAATGGATTCGGTCGTTATTTTGCATGGGAGCTCGAGACGCAGTGCATTACAGTGAAAATGACATTTTATCATTTTATTTAACGGAATTCAGGTTGGCGGGTCTTTTTTTGCATTTTTTAGGTGGATGACATAAGTGTGTTGTGATGCTATTTTTTATGTGGAGGGTGGTAAGTGGTTTGCATTGCACCACTTTTGAGGTTGGGCGGTTTTGGGCCAGGGGCAAGCGAGCATATTGGCAGCGTGACCCGTGGCAAAGGTACGGGCGGAAAACCACCTGGTGATCGCAAGTTAAAGTGCAGTCACGAGGGGGTGCTATATCGTCGTCGACCATTAGATGAAAAGGGGATAATCGGATGGTGGATGGGCATTGGAGATGGCAAGAGACTTATGTATGCGGGCCCGATGTATAATTAACCATTAATTAACTATATCGGGGTCAATTTTATTGGTCAGGGTTGGTTATTAATTAACCCGGAGGGTTAACTAATCCCATTTTCGTGTGGTGGGAAAGGTTATTAATAAATTTTGGATAAATTTATTAAACCCTGTTAAACCGTGTTTATGGTTATATTTAACCGGGGCGAGAATACATAATATTTTGGGGATTTATATATAATTACGTAATGTGGGAAGGGGTTAAAATTTATTTGGGAGTTATATACTATGCATTAAAGTTAATATGACTTTTGAAATGAAAAGTGCAAAGTTAAAACATTAGAAATTTACATTTAAAACTTAGGCTAAAGTGGGAAAAGGGGTTCTTAGGTGATCTTATGTACTTTCCTAAGTAAAATAGGGTTTTTACTTAGTCAAACTTTATGAAATCAAATGAATGTTTGATGGAAGATTTTGAGTACTTAGACTTTTAGATCATTGGGCCAAGGGTCCGGTCCCTCCAGAAGTGAGAGAAATGATCTGATCCCCTTTGATTTTCAAATACCTTAATACTTAGGGGAAGTTAGTGAAATATTTAGGGAAAAATGTGAACTGTATCAAGTGTAATGTTTGCCTTGCATTTGTGATAAACGTAAAGATCAACGTATTTAGAGACATAATTCATCACAAGTAATTCTGCAACTCCATCTACCTACCCTACCTACTTTAGCGTGACATTTTTTTCTTCTTTATTTGGGTGCACTTAGACTGGCAAACCCTTATCAACTTTTCTTTTCTTTACATAGCAAGCCTATCTAAGTCTACACTTATTATATCCAAGGGCTCATATTAAACTGTTGAGCTCCTTTTTATTTACTCTACCTATCTAATTATCTACCGAGGTTAAACAGTTTGGTCAGATTTTATTCTCTATCTCTAAAACATGAAATTCAAAGATGAATAAGCCAAGTTTAAGCAGTTTGACTCTTCATCAATTGTGGCATAAGTTTAACAAGCTGCACACAATCGTTTATTGCAAAAAATGAAATAGTAGTGGCATTTAGACTTGCACACTTTCCTGGTATATTTTTTTTTGGGGTTCATTTCTTCTCATTTTTTGACCATCTTTATTCTTTTTACTCTTTGATTTTTCTTTTAGGGTATACCCTCTTTACATTTTTAAATTTTTTTTATTTTTTTGAAAATATGGAAAACCTTTGCAACAAGAAAAGGTATGAACATATTACAGAGCTCATCAAGTCAATCATGAAATATGACACCTATTGGTATAGGAGCATAACACTGGCTCCACTTGGGGATGGCTTTTCCTGGTGGAAAGTCAAGAACAGCAGGTCAGATGGCCTTTTGAATGAGTTTGAATTTTCTCTGAACTCTCCTTTTGCTGGTTGCTTTATAGTATGCATGACAGTAACACTTGTGAAGCTTAGGGCCTTCTCTTCGGGCTTCAACTCCAGCAAGTTACTATCCAATCCGAATTATGACATTACCAAAGATATAGTATGTACATGTTAAAATAAGAATAGATTAAAAATTTGGATGAAAGTAGTGTTTCAACATTCGACCATTAACTGGCCCTTCTTCTGTTTTTGTACCGTCCAGGTTCTTAAGAACGTAAGTATTGTTCCCTTGTAAGGCCTGGATAATAAAAGGTCCCTTCCATAGGAAGTCAAACTTCCCATGTTTTCCTTTATCTTATCTCTTGGAATCCCATCTTAAAACTTTGTCTCCAAGGCAGAAATCTTCTGTCTTGGTTCTTTTATCAAAAATTTTCTTAAGTTTCTCTTGTACTACTTGGGATCTTTGATACACTTCTTCTCTAGTCTGTTGCAAATGAATGGTTTGGTTAATTCTCCTTTGGATATCATTGGGCCCCACTTGAGCTTATTGAAGTAGTTTCATTACAGGAACTCCTAAAGATGAAGAAAATACAACCTCCATACCATAAACTAGTTCAGAAGGACTAGTTCCAATAGATTCCTTTGTAGTGAGTCTGTCTACCCATAGTGCATTAGTAAGTTTCTTGTGCCAATTTTTCTTGTTTTCTTCCAATAATTTCTTAATGATATTAAGTAGGCTTTTATTGGAAGACTCAGCTAGACCATTACCTTCAAGGTAATAGGCTGTGGAATGGCCTAAAGTGATATGGTATTTTTTACAGAAACTTATCATTTTCTTGGATTTGAAGGCAGCAACATTATTAGTTATGATTTTTTCAGGAAAACCAAATCTAGACAGTATGTTTGTTTCTAAGAATCCTATAATGATTGTGTCATTTGCTTGTCTGGAAGGAATGGCTTCTATCCATTTGGTGAAATAGTCTGTGGCAGTTAGAGTCCATTTATGTTGGCCAAAATAAGGAGGTGGATTTCTCCAATGAAGTCCAAACCCCATTGTCCGAAGGGCTTTTTAGTGGAAATTGGTCTCAAGGGTAAGGGTAACAGTTTCCTCTTGTCTTCGAAAATTTTACATTTGTGGCAAGCAATGACAAATTTCTTTACATTAGCAAATAAGGTTGGCTAATAAAATGCAACCCTTGAGATTTTGTCTGCAATTGATTTCCAGTAAAGGTGTCCACCGCAGTCCCCTGCATGAAGTTCTTTGAGAACCTTGTCAGCTTCTTCTTTTACTAAACAATTTAATAGAATACCTTCATGATTTTTCCAAAAAAGAACATTATCTAAAATACAAAATCTTAAAGCTTTCATCTTTAAAAACCTTTTCTTTGTTTTGGATAACCCTGGAGGATCTTGCAGGTTTAATAGTACATAAATTATATCAGCATACCAAGGTGAATCTAAGAAATCCTGGCTGATTTGTGGAGTCACTATCTCCTATTCATTAATATTCAGGGCTTGGTAATTTGTTTCAGTCATGAGTTTGGCCAATCCCTGTCCTTTTATAAGCTTTGTAAGTTTTATTTCAATATAATTTTCCAATATAATAGAAATCCATTTACCTTGTTTGCCTTCGATTCCATCCTGGGTCAAGATGTATTTAACAACAACATTTGGTACATATGCTATTACATGGTAGTACAATATGTAGACTCTAAAGTATTTAATAGCTTTCACAAGTGAATAGGCTTGTTTTTCCACGATTTTGTACTTTAATGGTGCATCTCTTAGTGCTTTACTAAAAAAGGCTATGGGTTTCTCACATCCTTGATCATCTTTTTGTAGTAAAACAACAACAATGGTGTGTTCTGATGCAAATGAAAATATTATGAAGTCTCTATCAAAATTTGGACTTATCAAGACCAGTGTTCTAGTAAAAGCCATTTTAATTTCCTCAAATGCTTGTTTGGCTTCTACTGTCCATTTAACCTTTGAATCCTTCTTCAACATATCATTTAGCAATATAATCAATTCAGCTAAGTTAGATATAAATCTTCTTAAAAATTTAATCTTTCCTAGGAAAGCTTAAAGTTCTTTGACATTTCTGGGGTGGGGTATCTGCAGAATGGCTTCTACTCTAGCAGGATCAATTCTAATGCCATCTTTGGAGATGATATGGCCAAACAGTTTGTCTTCTTCTAGACTAAACAGGGACTTTTTAGGATTTAGAGAAATGCCATATTGTCCGCATTTTAAGAATACTTGTTTCAGATGATCTAAACGAAGTTGATCTGATTTCGAAAAAACAGTCAGGTCATCTAGATATATGACCATGAAATCATGAATTTCTTTTGCAAATGCTATGTCCATTGCTCGTTGGAAAGTTGCCCCTACATTCTTACGTCCAAATGGCATTTTAACATACTTGAATGTTCCCCATGGTGTTGTAAAAGCGGTTTTTTCCTGGTCATCAGGATGAACCAATATTTGGTTATAGCCTGAGAACCCATCCAAAAGTGAAATCCTAGAAGAACCTACCACCCTTTGTAAAATGTGATCCATCTTAGGTAAAGGGTAATTTTCCTTCAAAGAAATGTTATTTACATTTCTTAAATCAACACATAGCCTAATTTCTCCAGTCTTTTTCCTAGTAGGTACTAAATTAGATACCCACTCTGAAAATCTAATAGGAGCAATTATCCCTGCTTCATACATATGCTTGATTTCTTTTTCAATTAAAGGAAGCAGTATAGGGTTAGTTCTTCTTAATTTTTGTTTGAATGGTTTTTTATTTTCCTTTAGAGGTATTGTATATTGAATTATAGAGGTATCATAAGATTTCAAGTCTTCATAGCTCCAGGCAAAGACATCCTGGAATTCTCTCATTAATTCAACATATTTGAGTTTTTGATCAGAGGGAAAAGTTTTGGATAATTTTATCATTTTCAGATTTTCTTTAGTTCCCAAGTTATAGTCTTCAATATTTTCTTTTAGAGGTTCCATCTTGGGTTTCTTTGGGATATCATTAAAATCAAAGAGATCTTCCAAAGGAGTTAATCCTTTAGGCAACTGATTATCTTTCAAATTAATAACTTCTAATTCTCCTTCAATAATTTCATCAATGTCCATTTCTTTGAGATCCTACATTTCTTTATTCGTAAATTTTGCTGGGTGAAGCATTTGAGTTGCACCTTCTGCTAAAATGTCTGTTTCTATCTGATTTATTTGATTTAACTCACTAACATTATCTATATCTATATTAATGCTAGAAAACTCTTCTTCTAAGGTTAGGAAATTGTTAATTTGAATATTATTGTCAAACACTTGCCAGTTCTTTATATTGTCAGGTATGGCTAACTTGTGTCTGATCTCAGTTGTGAACTGATGATTGGGTTCAAATGGTAATTTACAAGTGCCAGCAAACATTGCGAGGCTATGAGCTTGCAAATTATGTTTTATGGGGATTTTAGCAAGCTGAGTTTCTAGAAATGTATTGAGAATCTCATTCATTGTTCCTCTATAAGATCTTAATCTGGGATCATTTGTAAGAAAATTCCCTTTTATCTGTTGAATGATTAAATTAGAATCTCATAGAAATGATACCCTAATTGCCCCTAAACTTTTGACCAATTTAAGACCTAGCAACAGAGCTTCGTATTCAACCATATTATTAGTGCATCTAAATTTTTATCTATAGGTGTGACCTTCAGCATGATCATTTTCAAGATTGTGCACCCAAATTCCTGCTCCTACTCCTAATTTATTAATTGAACTATCAAATTCTAAGTACCAAAGGATCTCGTGTTCATAGTGGGTATCAGGAGTCTCAAGGATTTGTTTAATAGGAAGATATAGTTTTTTAGTTTCTTTTGGTTCCTTTTGAGTATCTGATTTATCATTGTTCTCAGGAATTTCTTGAATTAGAACACTAGACTTCTCATTTGGGAGTTCTTCTTGTTCAACTACTAAAACTTTTACTTCTTTCAAATGATCAATTTCAGCATTGTAGAGAATGAAAGAATCCATATCAGAGTGAATGGAGTATATAGGAAAATTTTGAGGTCTCTCTTAGCTACTTGCCACATATTTCATTAAAGTTTCTCTGTACAGCTTGTTAGGTTGACCAAATACTGAAATAGTAGCATAAGACATGTCCAATTGTAGAGATCCTTGGACCTTTGCACCCCAAGATGTAGACAGTAACATACCATACTTTGGTGGAATATCAACTACTACTATGTCCATTAAGATGGTTTTGGTAGGATATTGAACTAGCGATACACATAAGTCCTTGATCAATCCTAGACATCTGACCTGACTTGAATCAAAAGAGAAAAGGTCTTTATATGGCCTGGTGATGTCTAGGTCTAGTTTCTCCATCATAGATTTAGGCATTAAGTTATGAGAAGCACCAGAATCAAACATGGCATTATGAAGTACTTTATCATGTATGTTCAAACTTACATAGAAAGGAGGAAGTCCTCCATCTATTGATTTTCCATTTACCTCAGGGCCGAAAATCAATTTAGGTTGGTCGTCAAAAACATTTATTGAATCTTCATTTACAGAAATTTGGAGTGATCTACTTATTTGACCTCTATAGACATCATGTTTAGCTAATTTTAACAATGGAACAACTATATTTAATTTTCCTACTTCAGTCTCAAGATTAAAAGGTCTTTTAGTTTGAGTTCTTGTATTTCGGACAGTTGGATTCTCTTTTTCTACTATATTTTCTGTGTTTTTCTCCTTTTCAGGAGTGGGGTTATGGGCTGAAGTCGTTTCCAAATCAACTTCTCGAGGTTCTTCTACATTTCCTTTGGGAGGAATAGAAGTGGAAAATTGTCTATTATGTGGTTGATTATCGGATACATCCTCAATAATTGGGTTATTTGGATTAGGATTTGTTCTAGAAAGAATATGTACAAGGGTGGTATTGGTCTTACCGTTGTTGGATTGTTTTGTATCTTTCTATTTGTTGGTTTTAGGAACATCTATCCTTCTTCTCTTCATATTGTATTGCTCGCGGACTTCATAAATGGCTGTATCATATCCCTCCCTAAAGTCAAATGATTTACCTGATTGAGTTTGGAATTGTTTAAGCATGTGAGCTTCTTGATCCTCTTAGGTCAAGAAAACTTGTTGTTCATTGTTGAGTCCCATCAAATTAATTTGAGTGTCTTCTGTTGGTTCATTAGAAGTTGAGGCTTCAACATACTTTTCTTGGAATGGGGGCCTAATGTTTTAGTCAGGTCCAGTTTTCCCAGTATTAGGATTTTTATTCTTCCTGAAATTTGGATTTCTACCAGTATTACTTGGTTGATTATCCCAAGGGGATTTTCTCTCAATTGTTTCTACTCTATCTCCAAGCCTATCCATTCCCTTAATAATGGCATCTAATTTCTATTCAAAGATAGAAGGCTCCTCTTTAAAAGGTATCCTTGTTTCAGCTCTGGTTCTAGCTCATTTAGATATCAGATTGGCTTCAACACTGACAGCTATATTTTGCATCTCCTCTAAGGTTCTAGGAGCTCCTTCCCTAAGTTGGTATGCCATGTTAGAATCAAATCCATCAGGGAATTTGATCAATTCCAAACCTCGGGGAGGTCTAATATTTTGAGGAATAGCATTGTAAACATTATTGAACTTGGTACAGTAATCTTGGATAGTTTCTTGGGTGCCTCTTTTTAGGCTTTCATATTCTGATAAAATGTGGAGAGGATCTTTCTTCTTTTCCCATCTATTCAAGAATGTATAATATAGAGCTTGTAGGTCATTAATAATATTTGTAGGGAGGGCTCTAAACCAAGTTCTAACATCTCTAGTCAAACTTTGAACAAATACTGTCATTCTAATATCATCAGCATCAACTTCATATATTTCAAAATAGTCGATCATTTTCTTGGTATGTTGTTGAGTTGTGTAATTGCCATTATCGTTAAATGGGGTAATCTTACTCTAATAGTCTTGGGGCATAGCACCCAAGTTAGCAGGTAAGTTCCGAGGAGTGTATCTGTTTGCCATGGTTGTGGGAATAGATGTGACAACTGGTGTGGTATGGATGACAATGGGAATATGAGTTGTAGATGGAGGGGTGGAAGGAATAGCTTGAGGTTAGAAAGTCTGAGGTGTTGATGATGAACTTGGAGAGGTTGTAGTGATCACAGAAAGGTTTGTTTTTCTTTCACGGGTAAGCTCAGATTGAATGGAGTTCTATAGATGTCTATCAAGGTGTGAAGTTACAACTTCAAGTTACAAATTTTCAATAAATACGGGATCGTGAACTGTGTGGGCTAACCCTGACTCTTGAAAGGTTACAAATAAAGAGGTCTGAAACCACTCATCAAAAGTTTCATCCTCAAGTTAAATCCACTTCACAGGAAAAGATCTTGATCTGTATAGAGGCCAAGAACTAGCAGAACTGTCTTGGCTCTCTTGCCTCCTAAGAATCTTAGGAATCAGATTAGGATTTTCGAACACAGGTGGTGGATTTGGATCAAGATTAGATCTAGTGTAATGAATCCCTTTTGAAGACAGGTTTCTAGGTATATTTTTTGAGTTTTTCTATAAATGAGTTTGACAATACAAATTTAACAATCTCTTTAAGAAGCTTTTAGATATGGGTATTGAACTTTCTTAAAGACTTATTTGACAAGAGGAACTAATCAAGTATTTGAAACCAAATGTCCAATCTATAAACTAGAATGGAGATAGACTGAAGTAGCATTCATTTAATTTTGTAATTGCAAAGCAAAAGCATTTCAAAGGCTACCTGGCTAACTTCAGGCTCCGTCTGTAGTTTAGAAACTAGACAAAAAAATTATGAAGATAATTGCTAAATATTTGTTAGGATTGTGAGGACTTGTAGTAGTATCGATGGTGCTGAAAGTAGTAGCCATTGAAGAGACTCTATCTTAATTAATGTCTCAAATATGAGGAAGTGTAGGAGAATTCTCAAGTCACACTTACGACAACCTGGAATCCCTCAATTCTATCACAGAAACTATCAATGCAAAGAATCTATCAAAGCTTTGTCTTAGTAAAAATGCTTAATGGCCAAAATTTCTCAGCCCTGAAATCTCCAGGAACTATAGGCTACCTTTTTTTAATGTACAAGTCTCCCTAGGCTTGTGCCTTGGATTTCCCTCCAATTGATAAGCCACCAAAGTTAAAATTCTTAACTTACCCACCAAAGTTCAAATGTTTAACATACATCCATCTCACCTCTTGATTTTTTGACATTTGTTTTGCCATATTAACAAAATAATAGTGGTAAACAATAGTTGTAAAATTTTATTACATAAAATAGGTATATATAAAAAAACGTTGAACATTACTCTAGATTTTTAAAGTATATATTTTTTTCATTGGAAAAATATTGATTGAGGATAATCTAGGTTAAGTAGAGCTAATATATGTAATATAGTAGTAATAACATATTTTTAAGTTGATGGCTAAGCTAGATAATAAGACCTTATTGATTGTAGGATAATGAACATTCCAATTGGTGTATGAGAACTCATTTTTTTAGGGACCTTATTGTCTGTAGGACAATGGAATTTCAAATTGGTGTATGAGATCTCATTGTTTTTAGGACAAGGGACTTGTGTTTGCATAATGATTTGATTGCTAAAATATACAAAGGTTTACATACTATACCCCTCTTTAGATTTGAACCTATGACCTCTTATGAGGAAGAACATGTTCCTAGCCATTATAAATATATAAAAAAGTTGACAAATTGTTCCAATATTCAAATATTAGGACCCATGACCCTCCAAAGGTAGAAACTTCTACTAAAACAAAAACTCATAGATAGACCTGATGTTTGAAGGGGATTTTACTATGCAAAAACATAAATGTAAACATAGAAAAATATTGCAAATAGTACAGTGATACAACAAAATAATTTTTTTATTAATGAATGAAATAGAAAAAAAGTATAAATTGCAAAGTGATACAAACTAATTGAAATTGTTGTAGCTTATATATTAAGAGAGATGTGTCAACTACTCTTAATCACAAGAAAACATTACAAGAGGCCAAAACTACTTTTTAACATAAAGTATGATGCCATAAGATGAAAAACCCTAACCCTAGGAAATGATGTGCCAAAAAGAATGTGCACACAAAAGAGGATAATTGATATATCAACTTTCTTAGGTTACAACGTTTGCATGCAAAATCAATTTACGACATTTCTTGGACCATTACAATCCATCCTATGTGCCTTTAGCCTATCACAAATGCCAAAATTGCAAGGGAAATGCCCAAAAAGGAATTGGAATTTTGAGACCTAAAACACTATACTAGAATACGAAGATGATGAATAATGTTGAATCAATGGAAGAATTGGGTGGTCACTAGTATTCTCTTGAATCAATTGTTCCCTCTTAGGAATAAGTGGTCCATTTCGTGTTAAGTTCCTTTGTTAAGTGGGTAAAATTTTGTTGAATATGACTCATAGTGAGACATGTGTGCCAAAGTAGGAGCATGAGGTGCCTATAAGAGGTGTAAAATATGGTTGAAGTAGCTCCACATTGAATATAAGGTTCAAGCCAAAGAAAATTTAATATTTGATTTAGAAGCATCTTCACCCACAACCTTTGTGTTGGTGTAAGGCCTATATAAGAATGGAGAGTCGAGGGCTGCACTTTCAATGGGATCTTAAGAGGTGTTATTTATAAAAATGTTGCCATACCTTATCTCCCACCCTAAAATTATGTGGCACTCTAATTTAGGTGGATATTGGTGGCCACCCACCTCTTCTACTAACTCAATGGTTCTTTATCTTCTTATCATTTTTTCTATGGTTTTTTGGGTCTCAAAATTCTCGGGTCATTTTTAGGCCTTAAATGATGTTTTCTTGGTTATATAGGGGTCGAAATGTTTTCATGGAATTAGTTAGGCCCAAACAAAAGTTGTAATCCTCATATAGTTATTTCAAATGGACTATTGTGTGCCCCAAACAAATACTGTATGCAAAATGTGCACCCCAGGGAAGTTGATTCTAGGGTTACGGTTTTATACCTTTAGGGTTCTTTATTTATGTTAAAAGGTCATTCTTTGGGCCACTTGTAATAGATTTAACAAGGATATTGGTCATCTATGAGTCTTTGTGGACCCAAAACTAGTAATTAATTGGATGAATGCACATGTACAGATTCAAAATACTTCCTTATCTTCCTTAGATGCTTAGCTAAAATAGCTCAGTATGAAATTCTAGATGATCATAATCTCTCATGTGTTCAAAGAACTTAATAAGACAATATATAGTCTCTCAAAGGAAGGACTTCAATTTCAGGAAAAATAAGTTATAGAGAAGGAATACCTTGGTGGTAATTTAGTGACCTCAAGGCAGTTGGTCTAAAGTCCTTTCTAATTGTTATCTTATGATTGAACTTATATGTAATATGCCACTTTTATGGAATTTTTACTCTGCGGTGGAGTTGTTTTTATTAGACTAGTTAGAGTGTCAGGGCACCATGCTAAGGAATGTTAGCGTGCCAAGTCAGCATGCCAAGATATGCCAGGTGCTAGGGTGTGTCAATGCATGCCAGGGAGTGTTAGGGAGTGGCATGGAAAAACAAGGGAGAACTAGTTCAAAATGCATGGAAATGAATGAATAAGAGTGTGTGATAGGGAGTGATAGTGATTTTCAGGTGTGCTAAGGAGGGAGAGACAAGGTTATATGTTAGGTAGTGCCAAGGCATGCTAGAGTGCTAGGGCATGTCAAGGAGTGGCAGTGTTCATGGGGAAGTGCCAAAGCATTCCAAGGAATGGAAGGGGTGCTAACATGTGGCACATAGTTCCAAGGAATTGCTAGTTTTTCCAGGAGCTATGGCATGTCAAGATGTAAACTATGTTTCTTATTTGTTTTATGGTCGTGGTTGAATGTGAGCCTTGACTTGGTAACTTGTAACATGTTAAGTGTGATAAGTTTAAATTGGACATGAGTAGCCTAAGATGAGTTATAATCAGTTCTTAGGTGAACATGACACAACCTAGTTGTAGTAACTATAACTTGGTCAAGTTGTTGTAGTCGAGGCAAGATTTTGTTGGTTTCTCAAGTGAAAAAAAAAGTAAGGGTGGCTGTGAGAGCATGATAGCTAAGGAATGCCAAGGAATTAAAAGGCATGCTAACGCATTTCGAACAATGTAAATTCATTTTGAGTGCTAGGGAGTGCTCCAACATAACAAGGGGGAAATAGGTCAAAATGAATGGAAATGAATAAATAATACTGTGTGTCAAGGAGTATCAATGAATTCTAGGTGTCTTAAGGATAAAGTGTGTTAGGATAAGGTCATAATAGGACTTGTAGGAGGAAATTTTATGTTACAATAAGGGCTTGGACAAAGCCATTTTAGACAAAGCGAGACTTTGGGTTGTTCACAACATTGTTTTGTCAATGACTTGGTTGGGTTCCCAAGTCACAAAAAATGTATGACTATATACAAGGGCACGATAGCTAGGGAGTACCAAGGTGTGTCAGGCAATGACAGGAAGTACTAACACATGCTAGACAGTTCCAAGGCATGATAGGCATGCCAATACAAGCCAAGTTCTAAGGCATGCCAAGATGTTCTAGCTATCACAGTGTGGCATGAATGCATGCTACGGAGTGTGAGGGCCAAGTGTTAGGGAAACAAAAGGGAACACTAGTTTCAAATGCATGGAAATGAAGTGTTAGCAAGTTTCAGGTGTGCTAAGGAGGGAGTGAAAAGGTATGCTAAGAAGTTGTAAGGCATGCCAAGAGTGCTAGGGAAGCATACCAAGATGTTCCATTGCATGCTAAGGAGTGATAGGGAGTGCCACAGAAACACAAGGGAGCACTAACGAGTTCCATGTGTGCTAAGGAGGAAGTGACATGGTGTTCTCAATAGTGCTAAGTCATGCTAGAGTGCCAGGGTACCATGCATCCAAGATGCGCTAGGGTGTGCCAACATGTGCTAGGAAGTGTTAGGGAGTGCCAGGGAAACAAAAGGGAGAACTAGGTAAAAATGCATGGAAATGAATGAATATGTGATGTGACAAGGAGTGCTGGTGAGTCCTAGGTGTGCTAAGGAGGGAGTGACATCGTATGGTAGGCAATGATAAGTCATGCTAGAGTGTCAGGGTGATATGTGGCTAAAATGTGTTAGGTGCCAAGGTGTGCCAACATGTGCTAGGAAGTGTTAGGGAAACACAAGCGAGCACTAGGTCAAATTAATGCATGGAAATGAATGAATAAGAGTTTGTGACATGAAGTGTCAATGAGTTCCAGATGTGAAAAGGAGGGAGTGACAAGGTATGCTAGGTAGTGCTAAGGCATGTTAGAGGTCAAAGAAACATTCTAATATGTGCCAATTTCTAGGGTGTTCCAATGCATGCCAAGGAATATTATGGAGTGTTAACGAAACACGAGAGAGCACTAGTTTCAAATGCATGGAAATGAATGAATAAGAGTGTGTGACAGGGATGTTAGTGTGTTCTAAGTGTGTTAAGGAGGGAGTGACAAGGTATGCTAGGTAGTTCTAAGGAGTGCTAGAGTGCTAGGGTGACATGTCAAGATGTGTCAAGTGATAGGTTTTTCCAATGCGTGCTAAGGAGTGTTAAGGAGTGCCATTGAAGCAAAAGGGAGAGCTAGTGCAAAATGCATGAAAATGAATGAATAAGAGTGTGTGATAGGGAGTGTTAGTGAGTTCTAAGTCTGCTAAGGAGGGAGTGACAAGGTTATATGCTAGGCAGTGACAAGATATGCTAAAGTTCCAGGGCATGTCAAGGAGTGCTAGGGTGTGCTATGGAGTGCCATAACATGCCAAGGAATGTAGGGGATGCTAACACATGCCACACAGTGACAGGAGATTGTTACAAGTGCTAGGCATTATGGAATGTCAAGATGTAAAATATGTTGATTAGTTGTTTTGTGGCCATGGTTAGATGTGAGCCTTGACTTGGTAACTTGTTAAGTGGCATGAGTTGATATTGGACATGAGTAGCATAAGATGAGTTATAGGCAGTTATTAGGTGAACAAGACATAATATAATTGTAGGAACTAGAACTTGGTTAAATTGTTGTAGTTGAGGAAGGACTTGGTTGAGTTCCCAAGTCTAAAAGAAAGTACGGGTAGTTGTGAGGGCATGCCAAGGAATGAAAAGGCACACTAACACATGTTAGATAGTGTCAAAACATGTTGAAGAGTGGTAGGGAGTGTCAAGGTAACACAAGGGAGAAATAGGTCAAAATTCTTGGAAATGAACGAATAATAGTGTGTGCCAAGGATTGTCAGTGAATTTCAGGTGTCCCAAGGATGAAGTGTTTTAAGAGAAGTTCAGAATAGGAATTGCAAGAGGAAAGCCTATGGTTATGGTAATTCATGGACAAAGTAGTTTCAAAGAAAGGGAGACTCTGGGTTGGGCACAACATTATTTTTCCAATGACTTTGTTGGGTTCTCAAGTTGCAAAAAAGGTAAGGTTATCTACGAGGGCATGAAAACTAACGTTTGCCAAGGTGTTCCAGTGAATGTCAAGAAGTAATATCACATGCTAGAAAATTCCAAGGCATGATAGTAATGCTAATACATGCAAAGATGTTCTAGGTGCCAGGGTGTGTCACCAACACATTCTACAGTGTGTTAGGGCCAAGTGTCAACGAAACACAAGGGAGAAATAGTTTCAAATGCCTGGAAATGAATGAATAAGAATGTGACAGGGAGTGTCAGTCAGTTATAGGTGTGCTAGGTGTTAGCGATTTTCAAATCATGTTAAGGAAGAAATGGGATGCTAAAATGTGTCAATGGATTGTTAGATGTGTCAGGTGTTATGGTATTTCAAGATGTAAACTATGTTGGTTACTTGTTTTACGACCATAGTTGGATGTGAGCCTTGGCTTCATAACTTGTTAAGTTATATTATTTAATATTCAACATGGATATCCTAAGATGAGTTATACGAACTTCTTAGGTGAAAAAGGAGTAGTCTAGTTGTAGTAACTGTAACTTGGTCAAACTGTTGTAGTCGAGGCAGGTTTTAGTTGGGTTCCCAAGTTGCAAAAAAATTAAGGGTAGTTGTGAGAGCATGATAGTTAAGGAGTTATAGGGAATGCCAAGGAATGAAAATGTGTGCTAAAAAATGCTAGACAATGTCAATGCATGCTAAAGAGTGTTGGGGAGTGTCAGGGCATCACAGGGGAGAACTAGGTCAAAATGCATGGAAATGAACGAAGAGTGTGTGCTAGGGAGTGTCATTGAATTCCAGGTGTCCCAAGGATGAAGTGTATTAGGAGAATTTTAGAATATCAATTGCAAGAGGCAAGCCTACGATTGTGATAAGGGGTTGGAAAAAGCAATTTCAGACAAAGGGAGACTTTGGGCAGGGCATATATCTATTTTTTCAATGACTTGGTTGGGTTCCCAAACCACAACAAAAGTAAGGCTATATATAAGGGCATGACAAATAGGGAGTGATAAGATATTCTAGGGAATGAAAAGAAGCACTAATACATGCAAATCTGTTCCAAGTAATGTTAGGCATTCCAAGACATGCTAATTTATAATCCATTCCAAGTTGTGCCAGGTGCTAATGTGTGGCACCAACACATGCTAGGGAGTGTTAAGGAGTGCTAAGGAAACACAAGGAAGCAATAGCTTCAATTTCATGTAAATGAAGGAATAAGAGTCTGTGATAGGGAATGTCTGTGAGTTCCAATGTCATAAGGAGGGAGTGACAAAGTATGCTAGGCAGTTCCAAGCCATGCTAGAGTGTCAGGGAAGAATGCAAAGATGTACCAAGTGCCAAGGTGTGCCAAGGTGTGCTAGGAACTGTTAGTGAGTGGTAGGGAAGCTTGAGGGAGAACTAGGTCAAAATGCATGGAAATGAATGAATAAGAGTGTATGATAGGGAGTGTCAGCGAGTTCTAGGTGCTCTAAGGAGGGAGTGACATGGTATGCTAGGTAGTGCTACGATATGTTAGAGTGTCAAGGTAGCATGTGACCAAGATGTTCCAATTTCCAAGGTGTGCTAACACATGCTGGGAAGTGTTAGGGAGTGTTAGGGAAGCACAAGGGAGAACTAGGTCAAATTATGGAAATGAATGCATAAAGTTTGTGACAGGAACTGTCAGTGAGTTTCAAGTGCAATAATGAGGGAGTGATAAGGTTTGCTAGGAATTGTTAACACATTGTAAAGGCTAGTGAAACATGCCAATATGTGCTAGGTGTCAAGGTGTTCCAATGAATGCTAGGGAGTGTTTGAGAGTGCCAGGTAAAAAAAGGGAGCACTAGTCTCAAATGCATGGAAATTAATGAATATGAGTGTGTTATAGGGAGTGTTAGAGAGTTATAGGTGTGATAAGGAGGGAATGACAAGGTATGCTAGGTATTCGAAGGAATGCTAGAGTGCCAGGGAAACATGCCAAGATTTGCCAAGTGCCAAGGTGTGTCAATGTGTGCTAGGGAGTGTTAGGGAATTCCATGGAAACAAAAGGGAGAAATAGTTCCAAATGCATGTAAATGAACAAATAAGTGTGTGAGAGGGGGTGTCCGTGAGTTTCAGGTGTGCTAAGGAGGGAGTGACAAGGTTATATGCTAGGTAGTGCCAAAGCATGCTAAAGTTCTAGGGCATGTCAATGAGTGCTAGTGTGTGTTAGGGAGTGCCAAATCATGTCAAGGAATACATGGATGGTAACACATGCCACATAATTCCAAGTCATTCTAAGATGTAAACTATGTTTCTATTGCCATGGTTGGATGTGAGCCTTGTCTTGGTAACTTGTTAAGTGGGATGAGTTGAGATTGGACATGAGTAGCCTAAGATGAGTTATAGGTAGCTCTTAGGTGAACAAGTCATATGTTGAATTTCCACGATTCATGAGAATCTAGGTTTGGTCTTAGAATCTTTGATGCAAAGACACTCAAGTGGCACAACACATCTACTTTAATGCACAACAAAACCTACACACATCAAAGAATAAACTAGTGCACATGATAATTTTTAACTTTTTCAAACCCTTCTTCATTATATTAAAAACTATAATACAATTGGCTAGAGCTCCCGTACCATGGATTGTCGCCCTTTACAATGACACTGATACAAGGAATACAACTAGGGCTTGGTGTTAGTCCTTTGAAAACCAATCTATCCTGAACAAGACAACATTTGGCCTACTTGCTGATGGTGGCCACACATAAACCTTTTAGTCCATGTGTCCTTGACACATCTGGTAGGTCCTCTTGCTTCCCATACTTTAACTCCTAAATTTTCCTCTATCAATGAGCTCAAATCCTTTAGATTACTGAATTCGGATAAAACAAATCTACCCTTTAACTGCCTCCTTTTTCCTTAAAGGTCTGCAACACTTAGGGTTTTGATCAATTATTGAAAACTCTATTTTTTAACAAATATTTGGTCTTCTCACTTTTTCCATACTACAACTCCAAGATGAGAAGTCTAGGGATATGGAGGCTGGCCTTTTTCTCATTGAATCAATCCTTTGTAATACATTGAATTAGGGCTATTTGGATGACCCAATTGACTGCTACTTTAGTCCTTCAAAGTCTTCACACACTTAGGCCCTATACACCTTGCCTTCTACTAGTCTTATTTTCCTTCGCAAGTACAAGACTTAGAGATTTTATTTGAAATCCACCTAACAACCCTCCAACTGTACTTGGTCTGCCATCAATCTGCCCAACCATAGTCAATTAGTTTATTGATCTAGGGCCCACAATATTTCCCTCATCTAGGGTTCTTCAAATCTACCACCTAACAATGATTTGAGTCATCTCAAAATCAATATTCTTGTCTAACAATTTATTTGTTGTCCAATCTATGAAAAGATCTTAACTTCTCCCCTTATCATCCTTTTAACAATCTGTAGATGATTGAACTATGGTCATAAATCAACCAATAACAGTACATTGACTAATTTTTTATAGGCTACTTCATATATCTCTCTAAAAATCTATACAAATTCCACCAAAATCAACTCCTCTTCATGTCAATCCATTCTTCATATGGTGCATTTCTTCTACTTAATCTTCTACTCAGGTTCTCCCTCCTTTGGATATGCTATCTCCACACATACTTCTGCAAGCCATCTTCCAAATCTATGGTCTATATTGAATAGATAAACCTTGCTCTAAGGGTCACAACCCCTCTTCTTCTTTGTAGATTCATCACAGTCTTAAGGGCATACTTTATGGACTAAACATGCTAGGAAACCGTCCAAACTAGGGAATTATACTTATGTTCTAATTTCTTTAGAACAAACCCTTTACGCCCATAGAAAAAGCAACAACTATTACCTCCATAAGGGAATCAACCTAGCTCATATGGATCCATATATTACAGAACTAAATCTCGACATGAACTTCAGATCTCTACAATCCTCAAACTAGGGTTACATCAGTCAATATTACGCCTGCATCTACTATTGTTCTGGCCCTAAGTTCTAGTGCATTTCCTCCTCCATTTATGTTGTTTTTTTTTATCATAGACCTTTCGACCTACTAACCACAAGAAGACAAGTTGGTCTCAACCCTCTCTACTATTTTAGAATTTGATGCATCCTTCACATAGAGATACCACTTAAATCACAAGCCCAAATTCTCATGAGCAACCTCTCTTAAGCTTGATCTGTCATAAGAGAACCAACAATATGCCATCCTACTTCCTAGCTCGAACCCATTAAGGCACGAAATATTCTTGTGAACCCTCACACGATGATCTTGCTCTTGGTGGATGATCATGGCCTCCCTTTAGTAACCCTTACTCGTCCCTCTAACTCAACATAGTCTAGGACTACATCTCTCCTCATCTCCTTGATCAAATGAGCTCCATCTCACTTAATGTTATTGCCTTCATCCTAAGGCCTCCTTAAATATTTTTTCCTAACCCTCTTAGGAACCCTCTAGATCTTACAGGTTTTATCCACTTAGACCTTAGGAGATATTAACTTTCCTCTATAATTTTATTTTAGATTTTAAACCACATCTTGGGTCCAAAACCCCTTTTCTTGGGTTTTTTTTTTCCCACAAAGTCTTTTGTGATAAAAATCACACAAACCCATCTCACTATGCTTGTGGGGTACCTCCCAAGATACCTAATTCAACAACATAGTCTAGATGTAGTAACCATAACTTGGTGAAGCTCTTATAGTCAGGAAAGGACTTGGTCGGGTTCCCAAGCTGTAAATTAAGTTAGGGTAGTTGTGAGGGAATGATAGATAGGGAGGGTCAAGGCATGCGAACAAAAGAAAATGAATGCTAACACATGTTAGACAATTTCAATGCATGTTAAGCAGTGTTAGTGAGTGTCAAGGCATCACAAGGGAGAACTAGGTCAAAATGCATGGAAAGAAATGAATAAGAGTGTGTCCGAGGGAGTTCCAGCGAATTCAAGTGTGACAAGGACAACGTGTGTTAGGATAATTTCATAATAGGATTTATAGGAGGAAAGCATACACTTGTGATAACAGGCTTCACATAGTAGTTTTAGACAAAGGGAGACTTTGTGCTGAGAACAATATTATTTTCCATTTAGCTAGTATTTTTATATGAGATGTGGCACATTTTGGCCACATGCTCATGTTTTAGAATATTATAGATAATTTCACATTGTACATTGTTCTGTATAAGTTTTGGGGCACTTAGCTTGTGTTATATTATACCTTAAATGTCTTGTGCATATTGTGGTTCTTGTAAACTCTCAATCAATGCTCTATTGTTTATATGAATTGAACATAAATGTGAAATATTTCTTGTGTAAGCTATGTTACTTAGTTGTTTTATGGCCATGTTTAAATGTCATCCTTGTCTTGGTAACTAGTTAAGTGGAACAAGTTGAGCTTGGACATGAGTGGCCTAAGATGAGTTATAGTCATTTCATAGGTGAAGAAGCACATACTACTTGTAGTAGGTGAAAATGGTCAAGTTGTTGTGGTTGAAGCACACAAATGTCACATGAAATGCATTATCCAACGACTTGATTGGGTTCCTAAGTTGTGAAAAAATATAAGGCTAGATGTGAGGGTATGACTGCTAAGGTGTGCTAGGAAATGCTAACATGTGCTAGACAGTGCAAAAGTGTGTCAAACATGCTAATATTATCCAAGTGCTAAGGCATTCAAAGATGTGCAAGGGTGTGACAATATGTGCTAGGGATTGTCAAGGTGAAAAAAGGGAGAAACAAGTTAAACTAAAAGGAAATGAACACATAAGAGGGTTAATAAGTCATCAATTTACATTTTCCAAGAGGAGCATGCTAGGTGCACCAACACTAGATTCCAAGTTCCAAATTTTAGTGCATTCTAAGTGTCAAATCTTCCTTTGTTTCTTCCCATCTACTTTCGAATAAGTGATCTCAAATAGATTTAATATTAAACCATGCCAAATCATACGATAGAAAATCAATGCATTCCATGCATGCTAAGACTTTCTAAGTGCCAACACGTGCCAAGTGACAATATGTGCTAGGGAGTTTATGCATGAGTGGCAGGTTATGTCAAAGAGTGCTAATTTATGTTAGAGAGTGCTAATGGATGACAAGGATTGTTAGGGAGTACTAGGACAACACAAGGGAAAAGTAGGTCAAAATTAATGGAAGTGAATGAATATGAGGGTGTGCCATGGACCCCCACCATTTTTTCTTTTAGCTTTTAGTTTCCTTAATTGTAGCCCAGTTTACTATTTTTAGCAGTTTTCGGGTCCTGAACTTTCGGAGCTGTTTTCAAGCCCTAAATGACGTCTTTTAGGAAAATTAGGAGCAACATGGAATTGATGTTTCTCTTCTCAAAGTGGTAGTTCCCGGATAGATCTTTCTAACGAGATACTGTGTGCGTCAAATGGATATTGTATGCCAAAGTTACGACCTCGGAAAGTTGATGTACCAATTACCCAAATGGGGACCACAGTTTGGCGTTTCATCCTCTAGGGTTAGGTTTTGGAATGTTAAGGGTTTTCCATTGTTTCTCAACAATAAATAGGCCTTCAAGCCTCATTGTAACACAGTTCAGAGGCATGTAGTTGCCACATCTCTTCTCAGGGATAAGCTACCATTGCCCTAGCTGGTTTATTTCCAACTCTGTTTGTAAGCATATCTCAGTATTTTACATTAATGAAATGAAGTATTATTTCCACTGCATCTTTGTGTTTATGGTTATATCCGTAATTTTTTGCGTTCCTATTTTAATCTGAATCAGTGGTATCAAAGCGGTCTACTTTTTGTTTGTTTTTTCTTTGCATGTCCCCAACGAGGTCAGGATATAAGGAGTTAAGGCTTGAACTAGTCTAACCTTTGCAAGACCAGCCTCGCAAATCACGACGACCTCCCATGGCAGATGAAAAGAAAGACAAGGGGGTAGGAGATCCTATCAAAATCTTTCTCGAAGAAGCCCTTAAGTGACAAAGGAACACGATGATGGACAATTTTGCCCAGATCTTTCAGGAGCCACCCAAAGGTGACACATCAACTTCCAACAGCTACTCTGGAAATGCCACACCATTTGAGGTAAAAGTTAATTTTGAAATCCCAATATTCGAGGGTCAGATAAATGCAGATGTCATCGATAAATGGTTAAATATACTAGAGGGTTATTTTTCTGTTTATGATTTTTCTAGTCGAGAAAATATTATTTTTGATCTTGTTAAAGAAACCCCCCATGTCAAGGACTAGTGGGAAACCTACTGCAAGCAGAAGGATGAAAGTACAGGCTCACTATTTTCAGCTGCACCCACTTGGGATTCCTTCCAAGAGGCCACCAAGGGGTAGTACTACCCTGTCAGAAGCTATGAGGATCAATACATAAAGTGGACCACGCTATGGCAGGGAAGGGACCAAGATGTGCTGGAGTTTACCAATATTTTCCATACCCTTCGCACAAAGTTTGGTATCAAGGATTTAGAGCAGCATTCGATACTCAAATACCGCAACTACCTACACAAGTACATCTAGGAAGAAATAGAATTCCTTAACATCCCCTCACTCAGCACGACATACCGATATGCTGTCAAGGTCGAACAAAAGTTTAAACAGAAGAAGCGAGACTTTGGATCTGCGAATTTGAAGCAAGGGAAAGGTGCCCCTAAATCAAAAAATAAAGGACAAAGCCAAGGCAGGGTAGCCCAAGAAAACCCGCCAAAGCTACAAGCAAAGAACTGCGTCATGAAGCCTAAAAAGGACACAGGAAAGTGGTGTGAGTTCCATAAAAGCTCCACTCAGAACACAAGTGAGTGTCGGGCAAAACAATCCCTGGTGGCTGAGCTAAAGGTTTTAGAATCATATGCATGTTCTGACTCTGAGTCAGAACCGAACAAGGGGAATGACAAAGGGAAGCAGATTAACGATGCAGAGCCCAATGCCACCATTGCCACCACGAAGATCCAGAAGGAGGAACCTGAAGATCTAGAGGAGGAGCATCTCTTCCACTCCCAGATGTGGGTAAAGGGCTCCCCACTACAGTTCATTGTCAACAATGGGAGCCAAAAGAACCTCATTTTGGGAGAGGTCGTGAAGTAGCTAAGGTTATCGACCATAGCACATCCACAACCATACACCATCATGTGGCTTCACCAAGGACGGGATCTTCGCGTGAGTTGGTAGTGTAGCCTTCCATAGAACATCAAGCCCTTCATTGATGAGGTATTGTGTGACATCACTCCCCTTGAAGTTTGTGATGTAATATTAGGAAAACCTTACGTGTGGAAGCAACATGCTGTGTATGAATCAAGGTCGCGTTTTGTTATTGTTACATTGGGAAATAAGTTGTACAGGATACTGGAGGTAGCACCGCCTACCACCATCTCCTTGATTACTACAAAAAATGCAATAAGCTCGTTTCCAAAACTGGGAAATTTGTTTTCCTGATGATATGCTCTCAAGGAATGAAGAAGATGGTGGCCACGACATCCAGACAGGGTCCCTCCACATGACAACTATAGATGGACAAGGTCATGGAGGAGTATGAGGATATCTTCACCTCCCCCATAGGGATTCCTCTACATTATCATGTCAAGCACTCCATCGATCTGACCCTAGGTGCACCGCTGCCGAATGGACCAATCTATCGTCGCTCTGTTATGGAGAATGATGAAATCAAGGGGCAGATTCAGGAGCTGCTATAGAAAGGTCACATCTGTTCAAGTTCATTGCCCTGTGGGAGCCCGATCGTGTTGGTACAGAAGAAGGATGGGACTTGGAGACTCTGTATTGACTATCAGGCACTAAACAAGATCACTGTCTGTAATAGGTACACGATCCCACAAATTGATGACCTCTCAGCAAGATCGATTTGAGGTTAAGATATCACCAGGTACTAATTGAACCCTTTTATGTGTGGAACACTACCTTCAAAGCCAAGGAGGGCCTTTTCGAATGGTTGGTTATGCCTTTCAGATTGACGAATGCTCCTACAACCTTCATGAGGCTAATGGATGACGTCTTGTGGCCATTCACCAACTCATTTGTGATGACATCCTAATATTGAGCTAGAGTTTGGAAGAGCACCTCCACTACATCCAACAGGTTCTCCAACACTATGGCAACACAACTTATGTGCCAATTTGGAGAAATGCACTTTTGGCATGACCCAAATTCAATATCTGGGATTCACTATTGATGAATAGGGGGTACATGTGGATCCAGTCAAGATCCAAGTCATTTAGGATTTTCCATCTCCAACCACTCTCATAGAGCTCTACAACTTTCTAGGTCTTGTGAACTTCTATCGTAGGTTTGTGTTGGGATTTTCTCATATCACTTGGCCCTTGAGTCA
>APFE030569472.1:352084-392446 GCA_000404065.3 Pinus taeda
CAGGATGCCCTGTTATGCCACTTGGGTCACCTTTGTGTTCCTTCAAGCGAGCGTGCCAAGATGATTTGGGAAGCACACTATAGTCGGGATGCTAGACATTTCGGGGTCGAGAAAACAGTGGCAGTACTGTAGAAGTATTTCTATTGGCTGAATCTTCGATAGGATGTTAGGAAGTACATCAGATCATGCACAGCTTGTGCCATTGCCAAACCGACTATCAAGAAGTAAGGCCTCTATGTCCCGCTACCTACCCCTAGTCAACCTTGGGAATCCATCTCCATGGATTACATGTCAAGCCTTCCTTCCACTAAGCATGGAAATGACTGTGTTTTCTTGGTTGTCGACATGTTCTCAAAGATGGCCATTATGGCTGCCTGCAAGAGGAATATGACAGTAGAAGCCACTGCTAAACTCTTCTTTGAATGAGTGTGGGTAAAATTTGGGATCCCATAGTCTATCATTCAAATCAGGACAGTAGGTTTCTCAGTACATTTTGGTCCAGTCTCTAGTCAATGCTCGACACCAAACTCACTAAGTCCATAGCCTTCCATCCTCAAATTGATGGCCAGAGAAAGGTTGTCAATAGGATGATCGCACACATTCTGTGCATGTACAACTCAAGCATCCAAGCACATGGGACGAGAGCCTCCCCTATGTTCAGCACAACTACAACTGGGCTCTACATAGCTCAACTAGCCACAGCCCTTTTTAGGTAGGCTTGGGATTCCAGCCACTATGTCCCATTGATGTCTCCATGCCATTTATAGCTACTCATGCAGATTCGGCTCATGTCTAGTCTGAAACAAATAAGGGAAAAAACTTCATTGAGCACATCCAACATATTTGCCAATAGGTCCATGACATTCTAGAGAAATCAAATGCTAAGTACAAGCAGTGACCTGATCAACATTGGGTGCCACACAAGTTTCTGGTGGGTGAAAAATTCTGGTTGCATTTGCAAAAGGCATGCCTTACCGAAGCCTATCAAAAACTTAGAGCACTCTGATATGGTCCTTATACCATTAACAAGGCTGTGGAAGACAATTCATTTGAGCTCAACATTCCCCCATTCATTGGCCTACACCCAGTGTTCAATGTGGATTTCCTTCAGCCATACTTTCCACCATTACTAGACACATCCAACATCGCAGAACAGCTCACACCCAAAGAGTTAAATCCATATTGCATGGAACAAACTGTAGCTAATCAAATCATGGACACATAGATCAAGCACACTCACTAGTAGAATATCAAATTGTATCAAGTTGTCAAAGCAGGCCAACTCCTTCACTAGGGCATGTAGTTTACCAGGGACCAAGTTCAACAGAAGATTCCTCATCTCATGGAGGAACTCAATGCAATGGGGACCATTAATTCCTAAGGGGGGAGGAATGATCCAGGTGGATATTGGTGGCCACCTACCAAATCCACTTGGACCCCCACCATTGTTTCTTTCGGCTTTTTAGTTTCCTTAATTATAGCCTAGTTTACTATTTTTAGCAGATTTTGGGTCCTGAACTTCCAGAGCCATTTTGAGGCCTTAAATGACGTTTTTTGAGAAAAATGGGAGCATCATGGGTCCATGGACCCATGTTTCTCTTCCCAAAGTTGTAGTTCTCGGATATATCTTTCTAATAAGATATTGTGCGTGTCAAACGAAGATCGTATGCCAAAGTTACGACCCCGGGAAGTTGATGTACCAATTTACCTAAACGAGCCCACAGTTTCGCGTTTCATCTTATAGGGTTAGGTTTTGGAATGTTAAGGGTTTTCAATTGTTTCTGAAAAATAAATAGGCCTTCAAGCCTCATTGTAACATAGTTCAAAGGCATGTAGCCACCGCATCTCTTCTCAGAGATAAGCTACCATCGCCCTAGCTAGTTTATTTCCAACTCTATTTGTAAGAATATCTTAGTATTTTACATTAATGAAATGAATTATTATTTCCGCTGCATCTCTGTGTTTATGGTTATCTCTATAATTTGTTGTGTTCCTCTTTAAATCCATATCAGCCCCCCAAGGTGACACACTAAGTCTGATATAACCCTTATCTAGCAGTTCCTATAACTACAATTTCAACTCTAGTAGCTTTGGTATACTCATTTTGTATGGGGATCTAGACACGGGAGTAGCACCTGGTAGCAAATTGATAGTGAAGTTGATCTCTACAAGGGGGTAACTGAGGAACTTCCTCCAAAAACACATCTAGAAATTCTCTTATGACTTCTGTAATTTCTAACTTTTCTTTTTCAATTTGCTACTCATCATGTCCTACATGCACCATGTACAACTAACATCCTTTTCTTACTATCCTTTCTAGTTGCAAAGTTGAAATTTTCTAAACTAATATTAGTTTTGGCTTCCCTCTTACTACTCTAGGTTGTCCATGTTGGTCCACACAAATTATTGGTTTAGCTAAAAAATATATAACAACATTATGTTTTTCAAGCCAGTCCATGCCAATTAGTATATAATATGATCCTAAAGGAAGAATAATTAATTTCACTTCAGTGGGATAACCATTCAAATTCACATGACACTATTTTAATTGATATGTTACTTTTCATTTAGTACCAGTGGTTAAATATACTACCATGCATTATAGTACTTTTTTCGTGACATTTTACATTTTTGCCTAGTTTGGGGGTCAATTTAACTTAAATTAGCTATTGGATAAATTAAAACATAAACAAATTGGTTTTGGATTGTACCTTCTATTTCAATCATAATATATTGATGCTTAACATGTCCGTGCTCTAATACAACACTAATTCTGGGAATTTTTTTGGCCATGTCATTTATAGTAGTTGCTTCTTATACTGCTTGAGCATTTTGAACTGGCCTTCGATTATGCCGAAAATCCCTTAGCAAAAGTGGTTCACCAAACCCCCAACACCTCATTAGTTCCCATTATTTACCTCATATAACCTTCTTGTTGCTCGGTTCCATGACTTTGCATCCATTATGAGACTAAGATGATTGATTTACATTTCCCTTATTTTACTTCTTCCTTTGTTGTTCCTTACCAAATTTCTTATAGTAAGGTGTTTCTGCCATCTTATATTCATGACAAATTTATTTTTTTTCTTGGTTTGCCATGCTTTTCCCCCTTCATTTCTATATTTGAGTTGTTGATAGCATAATCTAGCTTTCCTGACCACTTCATCCATCATTTTAGGATTGTTGAATTCAATCATCTCTTTGTAGGATCTTGGTAAATAGTTCAGAAATATCTGCACTTTCGCTATCTCCTCTTTAATGTAGGGAACATACTTTAATAAGTTTGTAAATTTTGTAATAAAATCATTTCTAGTAAGCTGCCCTAACCTTAGTTCATGTAATTTCTTAGCACACACATCATAATAACATTCATTCAAGTACCGATATTTAAACCAAATTTGAAATTCCTCCCAAGACATTGTTTTTTCCTCCAATAGGTGTATGCTTTTAATCTCTTCCCACCACAAAGTGGACTTTCCCTGCAACTGGTAGAAAACCAGGTGAGCCTTTAGATTAATTTCATATTCATACACTTGAAGGTATTTAATCATGTTAAGAAACCATGCTTCAATATCTTCGTCCCTTCCCCATGAAAGGAAAGGGGTTTGGTTTTTCAAAATTATCCCTGCAACTCTATTTTCTTCTTCCTCTTATGTGTTCTTGAATACATTCTATCCAACTCTTCAACATTTTCAAATCATTCCCACTCCGTTTCTCCCTCTTTCCATTTCAACCTTTTTGGTTCCACACTTTTATGTCTAGATGTTTCCATCAGTTCCCTTATTCTGCATTCCTACTCTCACTATCTCTCAACAATTGTTCATTGCTATTTCAGAGCTAAGTTAGTTCTTGTTGTAGATTTTTCATCATTTCCCTTAAATGAGAATTTGGTGTAGTGCTACCTTCTCCTAATTCGACATATAATGCCTCCTTAGTGGTTATGGCTAGAGGAGACTCTTTCACTATTCTGAGTGACCTGCTTCACCTATGTACTGTAAAGACCAGTACAAACTACTAAGAAAACTTCTAGAGAAACATTTTAAAAAGTTAATATATATATATATATATATATATAATATATATATTTCTCCCAAATTGATGGTCCATTGGAGGCCCCAGTATTTTAAAGTGGGCTTTGATACCACTTGTCACACATCCAAGTTTCAAGTTTAATATATATATATATATATATATATATATATATATATATATATATATATATATATATATATATATATATATATATATTATATTTATATATGCATACCTCCCCACCTTCGATTTATTTTTGAACATCATACTTATCACAATTAATCGAATCGGTTGACTATAATTTAATAATATAAATATAAGGTTTAACTCAGGTGAATACTTTTAGTTCCTATATAGTATTCTCCTCGACTCCTCTATATATATGTAAATACTTTAGATAACATTAGTGGTTGTGTTATGATTCTTGTTACGAATGGTCTTACCACTATACGTTAGGTTCAAGAGACACATGGGAAAAGGGTCACATTCTTAATAGTATCATTTATTACCAAGGTGTCATGTATGTATTTATCCATGAGAAGAGGGTCGCATACTTAATAATGTCATTTATTACCGATGTGTTGGTTATGTATTTACCTGTCTCATGCTTTATTCATATTACTATGGGCTATGCTTTACCATACACCATATATAGTTATATTACTTCTTAAGAACCATAATTTCTGCTAGTATGTCCCACACTTTCTTTACCATAGATAGGACATGCCCTTAAAATGTTGTGCATCGAATATGTCTGCACCATGTCCCTTTTTTCACATGTCATTCACGAGGAGGTGAGATGGGTGTCAGTATCAGGTTCTATTCAAAGATTGAGATCATTCAAAGTGATCTAATGGTTGTTCCTTGTTTATTTTTCCAAAACCCTAACCTCCTTTACCTTGCAGTTTTATTTTGGGTTTGTTGTGTGCCAAGGTTTCCTTTCTATTGTCCAATGTTATTGGAGGAGGCTCAAACTTGGGTTGCTTCAAAATGAGGCAAGTGGTCATCCTTAGTCAATTGTATCTCTTGAGAATGCTAATAGAGTATTTATACCCCTGTTACATGTTTATTGGTGTCAATTGAAGTATGGTGGTATGAAGTTGCAATTTAGGGTCGCTTGCATCTTTTCCATGCATACCTATGGACTTTGATTTTAAAAACTCTCTGTGGCTCCACCTGAACTTTGGTAAGTTTTTTTTTTTTTTTTGATAGTTTATGTAATTCCTCTTTTAAGTTCTTTCAGAGTCGCCATGTAACCTATTTATGTTTTTGGGGTTTTTCCATTTGTTTTGAAACCCTTGGGCGTAGGTACGACAACAACCTCTAGTCTCCAGTTCTATGTCTCTGGTTACAAGGTATATGCTACAATAAACATATCACTTCTACATTTTTTCTAGCGGGTTAATACACTGCCTAGTTCTTATGATATTGTAATAATCTATAATTGGATGAAGGATAAGAGGTATTGCTACAAGGAAACTTCACCAACATCACTGTCTTCGACATTCCAAGATACATCCAGGTAACTATGAGTGTTTCTTATGCACAATCTTTCTAAAATACTTGTGTTGTGACTCAAGTGATTCCAATTTGTTTATAATTTCATTCTACTCTTGCTTTGTGCCTTGTATGATAGTTTCTAGTTCACCATTTAGCCATGGATACTTAGTTCATTCATACTTGCTTATAAAGGGTAGTTATTTATTCTCTCTAGTTATTGGGTTGTTATTGTTAGTGTTATATCCCTTTATTTTTATTTTTATTTTAATCCTTGATTATTTACCCTATAATTTACTTATTTTATGAATTCTCCATATCTTCTCAATGCAACACATAGAGAAGCTATATAACGCTTGCCAACTTAAGTAACTCATTATTTTGGGTTTTGTTTTGTTTTGTCTTGTTTTTTGTTTTTTTCTTTATTTTTTATTTTTTTTTAGTTTTTTGTTTGTTTTTTTAGTTTTGTTTTTTTTTAGTTTTTTTTCCTAGTATTTAATCATACATGGACAAGATGAATCTCATAACTTTCATTATTTTTCTTGGAATTTATGAATTATTATCTTTTTCTTATGTTGCTACATATTTTCACAGGTATGGCATACTTCGTCTTATGTAATTCATACACTTTCATCCACCCTATGCCGATACCCCAGGTTCAACCATGCGATATGATACTACAGGTCAGTTTTCTGCTCTTGCCTTCGTGAAAGAACCTTTCGATGGTGATTTCTATTGGAAATCATGTTACTTTTTATATTACAGTAAGGATGGCTACAGTTGGGAGCCCCTCATTAAACCTAGGAATCATTTGTTGTTCCAAAGAAAATATTTGTAGCATTGCAAGTTAGAGTGCATATCTTTATTGCACTATTAGTGTTTCTGAGTTTAATATTGTATAATTTATAAGTTATCCATAGTTAATACTCTGCTTCGACTAAGATCTAGAATAAGCTTGTATAATTGTTTTGGTTATTTAAATTTAGCAGATGCTTCATCGTAGCATTATGTGTTTTCTTAATTGTAAATTTTCCTTCACCAAGTATTCATAGTGCACTACTAAATCTTAATTACTCAGATCCTTTTTGTGCACATCACAACTGAGAAATGAAGATGTCATTGTATATGTATCTATTTATGTCCGTTCATGGTTTTCATAGTTGTATTTGTAGAAGTTAACTCAACGTTATGTCATATAGTAAGCACCATGATTTTTTGTTGCAATGTCTATTTCCAATTATTTACATTATTTTGTCTGATGTAATATACTCACCAACTCTAGCTGAAGTTCAAGTTTTCTTGTACAATTTTTATCTCTTGCTCTATATTGAGGTGTATTATGTACTAGTTTTATTTAATACCCTAGTGGTCACATAAAAAGAATATCACATGAAGTGTGATAATTCGAATCTGACTGCACATCATAAAATTAATATATATGTTCTCACAATTCAACGTAATTATGGTTTATGTTGTTTGTATTTATTTCCTTTCTCAAGAAGGTATATTTAGAATATCATAGTCTACCTAACGAGATTTATAGCTATCAACAAACTTGTAATGGCCCCATTGAAAAATTCATATAATAAAAGTTAATAAAAGCAAAATAAGACCATATTTAAGGGAGACTTATTCCAGGATAAATGTTGGGCAAAGATATCCTAGTGGTCATCATTGGACGTGTGTTTTGGCTAAGGAAAATTGGCAAAGGCTAAGGCAAAGGAATTAAAAGGAAAGAGGAATTTTTGGCACATTGTATATTAAAATAAAGGAAATTAGTAGAAAATTAAGGTGAAATGTCACAAGTTGCATGTGAGGAGGAAATTGAAGGAAAATAATGGCAAATGAAGAAAATAGAGGCATCATTAACAAAAATGCTTATGAGGATTAGTTGGTAGCCTTTTGTTAGTTCAAGTTTGGAGCTCTCTCACTATTCTTTCTCTCTCTCTCACTCTCGGTCACTTAGAGTTTTCTTGGTGCACTCTAGCTTTGGATCAAGGAAGGAAAAAAAAGCAAAGGGAAAGGAAGGAAAACAAGGATCAAGGAAAACAAAGAAGGATGAAGAATATTCAGTGGGAATACTTGCAGGTAACCTTTTGCATGTGTGATTTCCTAGCTAGGCTGGGCATGCATGGGTTTGCATGTTGGTGTATGGTTCTCTTACCGTTAGTGGCATGGTTTTGCTGGGTTATGATAGTGGTTTTTAGCATAGCCTTGCCTTTTCTTCAGATACCATGGTGTTGGGATGTTTATTTTTGTTTTTGAGCTTTCGTTTTCTAGAATAATTTCAAAATCTGGGGCGAAGGTGGTCTCAAGGTTTATTCCCAAAGGCCTAGGAATCCCTTGACCAGTTTTGGTGGGATACACGGTAAATCCTAAGGGAGGAGTCTCCATTTAGGGCCTAATGGTCTGGGTTTGGATTGTGGTAAAGCCTAAGAGACTGGTCTCAATTTAGGGCCTACTAATATAGGATTGGATTACGCTAAAGCTTGAGAGACAAGGAGAAAAAAAAATTCCTCAAGGATAGTGATGGATTCCAGGTTCATTTTGGTTTTTATCGGAGCACCGATTTTGGTGTGATCATGGTTTGGAGAGGGTGGAGGTGGTTTAACATTTGGATTCCATTGGTTGTTCTTGAATTGGATTTTCTATGAGATCCCACATTCATTCTTGGAATATGGCATAGGGGTTACTGGCTGAAACAGAGATTTGGTTCAGCCATGTCTATGGCTTGGTGGTAAATGGAAATCCCAAACTTGGTCTAATTTTCCTATGATTAATCAAAGCTACATTCTCTTAATTTTGCACTATTTTATATGGGTATTTAATGGCTGACAAATATTTGATATTTCTATGGTTTTTATGTTGGTTATAAACATGGTTAAATGACTAGTTCATGTCATGGTTATTTCATGTGTTTACTTGTAATTGTGAAATGGATGGATGCACGACCTAATTGATGATATAATAGTTCAATGTCAAATGAGGTGATCCTTATGGTTATGTTTCATAAGTTTTTAGTCATTTATGCTTTGTCTTATATCCTAGACTTGTGGGTTGCATTGATGCCAAGTGTTTGACAGAATGACAGTCCCAGTTCGAGATGCTCAGGCATGGTCCTGAGGTTGATTTTTGACTTATCAACATTGTTATAATGTCTTTGATGGATTCTAAAGGTTGTAGCAAGTTCTGGGAAGAGGTTTGGATTCTGGGACAGAAAAGTGGCTCAAATATCAAGTCACTGGCATAGGTCTACTTAGAAAAGTCCATAGTCACTGGCACATAGGCCTATGAGAGTGACTATGGATTGCTGGACAATGTCATGCCTATAGCATGAGAGAGACTAGGGGTTAAAAGGATTAAATATTAGTGGGACTCAAGGACATGATGGTTGAGTGGTCGACATGTCTCTTGAGGGTGTTGTTGATGATGTGGGTGGGTTTGCTTGATATGGTCCGTCAATCACATTTCCTTAAGGTCACCAAGGAAGTTGAATCCCTTATAGTAACCTCTCTCATCGCATGTTTGCCCCGACTGGTTGGTTGCTTGGGTGGACCTGGGAGGAGGGGGTGTTACATATTGTCATCAGAGCATGGTTGCACTCTCCTTAGGTGAATGTGTTGGTCATACATGTATGTCAATTGAATGTGTGTCTCTTACACTTGCATTCCATGTGTTTTTTCCATTACATCATATTGATCATGGTTGTATTAAAGCTGTCATGAGGAACTTGATGTGATTTTGTGGGATGCATTGTCGGAAGTATATGATTGGTTGCATGGTTATATGTCGCTTACATGCTGATTATATGTTGCTTGACTACATCCTTGTATGTCAGGTGCATTCTTAAATGTTTTGATTACATGTATCAGTCTTGTAGGTTGGTTACAAGAATTGATCACTTATGCTCAACTACATGCATTCATACGTATGTGAAGCTGATTAGGCATTGCTTATGCATGTTGATAGTTTCATGTGGCAATGTGTGCAATGGAGTAATGATTTTTATCATGCATGAGATCATAGAATGTATTATTGATATGGCCTTGCATTGATGACTGGACGCTAGCTAGAATGATGTTTATGCATTGATACACTTATTTGGTATATGTCTATATGTTGTTAGGATTATGTTATACATATATCATGCTAATTTGGTGATATTGTAGATAAGGTATCCTCCCCAAATTATGCCAAGGTACATTGGTTTATTGAGATTTAGTTTAACCGACATAGTATGCCTTGCAGGAAAGAGATCAGATGGTTAGCAAGGTGGTAAACTACATAGAATATCCCTATTCATTAGATGGGTAGCATGGTATGGGGCAGTCTTCAGATTTGGCAGACACATAAAGAAGCCAGAAGGAAGAAATAAGGAGTTGCAAAGTAGACAATGACAAAATAATGTAGGCACAAGAGATACAAGCAAAGGTGAATGGGATACTACTTCAGAGTTTGTCATCTTTGCAACAACAGGGACCGCTTCGGATCAACCATGGACATGAGGACAAAACTAATGGGGCATATGGAAGTAGATCTCCTAGTAGACACCATTTGAATAGATCTGGCATGATCAGAGTTGGTAGGATGTTGGACACTATGGATAGAAGAGGTGATCGACATAGGTATTATTCCAATTTTGGTTCTACTAGGCATCATGATCATCATCGTTATCATCCTTATAGGAGGAGTGATAGGGGATTATTTTTGGATGAGTTTAAGAAGGAAACACCACCTACCTTTGATGGAGTGATGAAGAAATCATAGGATGGATAGGCATGGCTATTGGGTATGAAACAATTCTTCCGATTGCATGATTATTTAGAAAACATTAAAGAAAAGATACCCACTTTTAGTCTCAAAGGTGAAGAGGATATTTGGTGGGAAGACGTTAAGAATTTCAAAGGTATACATGAGGAGGATTTGACTTGGCATGCATTTTAATGGCTCTTCAAGAAGAAGTACTTGTCAGAAAGGTACTATGATGACAAAGCTATGGATTTTTATGATTTGTAGATGGGTTCTATAAGAGATGATGAGTATAATAGAAATTTTTTAGACTTATTAAGATATGTGCCTTATGTCTGGCAGGAGAAGGCAAAGGTTTAGAGATTCATTAGTGGACTTTTTGTTGCATGCAAAGACCAGATTAAGTTTGATGAGCCTATATCATTAGAGGAGGCCATCCAAAAGTTGGAGCATTTTTATGAGTAGTCGAAGCACAAAGTTGAGCCTAAGCATGACTTGAAATGAAATGAGAAAGCTAAAGGAAAATGGCCATGAAAGAGAGGAAGACCTCAAGATGCAAGTGAGAAAGAAAATGTAGTTACATACAAGAGATTCAATACAACTAAGAAGGGACATGGAGATAAGCAAGCTATATGCGATGGTAGGGAACCATTTTAGTCTTGGATATGTGGTAAGGATCATCGTAAGAGGGATTGTCTATAGTATCAAGGTGGTGGTAGACCCTAGATCTAAAGTTCTCAAGAGTCACATACAGTTGGTGATGTTGGTCATAGAATTCCTCAGATCTATGCAGTTGTGGACAATAGGCAAGTGGATCACCAAGCATCAATCATTGATACGGAAAATAAGCTTTACAATCAAGGAGTTTCTATTTTGATTGATTCTGGACCTAAATATAGTTATATTAATCCTAACCTGGTGGATAAGTGTGGTTTGAGAAAATAAGTGCATGCAGAATCTTGGTTGGTAAAGTTGGTTATAGGTACAAAGAAGAGAGTTCACCATTGGGTAAGTGATTATGCATTTGAGTTAAATGACATGCCTATAATAGCACATTTGAATGTACCTCCATTGGGTTCGTATAATATGCTTTTGGATATGGATTGGATCTACCTTCATAGAACCAAGGTGGATTTCTTTGACAAGGCCATTGAGTGTGTGGATGATGGTGGGGAAAAGAGTACTTTGCATGGAATGAAGAAGCATACATCAGTAAGGATGGTTACCATTATGCAGTCTAAGAATAGTTGCAAAAAAGGTTGTGTGATGTTTGCAGTACACATTTCCAGCGAAAAGGGTAAGGAGGTTGAGGACGCCGATGTGTTAAGAATGTACTCAATTTTGTAGCAGTTTCAGGATGTATTTTTTGAGGACATTACAGAGTTTCCACCTCACAGGGAGGTAGAAATTTCTATTGAGTTCATGCCAGGGGTAGCCCAAACATAAAAAGCACCTTATAGGATGAGCACACCTGAGTTGGTTGAATTAAAGTTGAAGTTGAAGGAAATTTTGGACAAGGGATACATTAGGCCAAGTGTATCACCCTGGGGTGCACCGGCATTGTTTGTGAATATGAAATAAGGTGATCTTAGATTACGCATTGAATACAATCAGTTGAATAAAGTGACCATCAAGAAGAGGTACCCATTGTCGAGGATTGATGATTTTTTTTACCAATTTAAGGGAGCAACAATGTTCTCTAAGATCGACTTGAGATCAGGATATCATCAGGTATGCATCAAGGAAGAGGATATCTTCAAGACTGCATTTAGGACTAGGTATGGGAATTATGAGTTTTTTGTTGTTCCATTCAGTTTTACTGATTGTCCAGCTACATTTATGTGTTTGATGAATTGTGGGTTGGGTCCTTATCTAGACAAGTTTGTTATTATATTCTCTGATGACATACTAGTATATTCTAAGAATGAGGAAGGACATGATGAGCATTTAGAAGAAGTGTTGAAGTTTCTAAGAGAGCATCAATTATATGCTAAACATAGCAAGTGAAACTTATTTTAGATGGAGGTACATTACTTGGGGCATGTTGTCTCCAAGGATGGCATAGCAATGGATCCAGAAAAGATAACAACCATCATGGAGTTGGTAGCTCCTAAGAATGTCGATGAGGTGAGATCATTTATGGGATTAGTAGGTTACTACAAGAGGTTCATCAGGAACTTCTCACACATTGCATATCCTATCAGATCATTACAGTAGAAAGGTAAGGAATTCGAAAGGGCATAATAATGTGAGGCTATTTTTGAGCAGCTTAAGAAGTTGTTGACACATGCAACAGTGCTAAAGATTGCGGATCCAAACAAGGATTTTGTAGCACGTACATATGCTTGAAAGGGAGGACTTGGTGGAGATCTCATGCAAGAAGGACAAGTAGTGTGCTATGAGTCATGAAAACTGAATGAGAATGAGAAGAACTATCTAATGCATGATCTTGAGCTAGTAGTGATTATACATGCATTGAGGATGTGTAGGCACTATCTTCTTGGCAAGAGTTTTACATTAATGAGGATGATAGTGGGTTGAGGTATTTGTTAGATCAACCAAATCTAAATACCAAGCAATCTAGATGGTTGTATACCCTTAGTGAGTTCAACTTCAAGATCATATACATCAAAGGGAAGGAGAACCAGGTTGCGGATGCTGTTAGAAAGAAGGTACAGGTAAATCATATAGCAGTTATGAGCTCTTATGGGACATAGTTACAAGATAGGATCTTGAAGGTAGGACAACAAGATGACAAATACATGGAGATTATGCACAGGTTACAAAAAAGCATAGGTATAGGTATAGGTACATGTCATCAAGATGAACACTATCTTCTCATGACAGATGGTTTGGTGAGATTTAGAGACAATATATATGTGCCATATTATAGTGATCTCAAGAAGCTTATCTTGAGGGAGTTTCACACCAAGACATACTCGAGTCATCTAGGATATCAAAAGACATTGAAGGTAGTAAAGAGATTCTACTATTGGCTGAATCTAAAGAAAGAAGTGGCAGAGTTTGTGGGTATATGTTTAGATTGTCAGTAGTTCAGGGAAAAATGTAAGCATCTAGGTGGTTTACTACAACCTATAGCGATTTTAGAATGGAAATGAAAGGTCATTTCCATGGATTTCATCACAAGTCTTCCAAGGACAGTAAAGAAGCATGACCCTATTATGTTCCTGGATGACAGGTTGAGCAAGGTATCTCACTTCATTCCAGTAAAGACTGCATATTTAGCTAGCAAGGTAGCATAGATGTTCATCAGGGAGATAGTGAGACTGCATGTTGTTTCGAAGAAGATTGTGTCTGATAGGGATGCAAAGTTCACTTCCAAGTTTTTGAAAGCGTTATTTACAGGCATGGTTATAGAGTTTTCCTTCATTACAACTTATCATATGTAGGCAAATGGAAAAACTGAGAGGGTCAACAGGATCTTGGAGGATATGTTGAGGATGTATGTGATGCACTAGTGAGAGAAATGGGAGGAGTATATTCCACTGGTTGAGTACGCATACAACATGGTTATCAGGAGTCATTGAGGATGAGTCCTTTTGAGGCATTAGATGGACGAAGTTGTAATACTCCCATCAACTCGAGTGATCCAATGAATAGGGTTATCATTGTACTAGACATTTGGTAGACATGGAGTATGAAATGCAGGTTATAAAGAAGAATCTAAAGGTAGTACAAGATAGGCATAAGAGTTATGTGGATCAGCATAGGGTGTTCAAGGAGTTCTAGGTTCGGGAAAGTGTGTATTTTCACATCAAGCCCAAGAAAATCTCTTTAAGGATTGGTTCATGTGACAAGTTGGGAACATGGTATTGTGGGCCTTTTGAGATCCTTGAGAAGATTGGATTGGTTGGATATCGACTTGCACTGCCTCCAACATTGAAAGTCCATGATGTCTTCCATATTCATTGCTTAATAAGTGTATAAGGGATGTTGATCATGTTATTGATTGGTTTGCATTATAGGTGGAGCAAGAACGAGAGTTCCAACAGAAGGCTCAATGCATATTGCAAGGGAAACATCTCATGCTCAAGAACAAAGACATAGAGCAAGTTAAAGTGGAGTGGAAGCACATTGGGCGTGAAAAATATACATGGGAGATGCTAGATCAGATGCGGGCCACATATCCTTCATTATTTGCTAGTTGAGGCAAATAAATTTTGGTTTGATGTTGGCATATGTTTGGCATATGTTTTGGTGATGTTTTGGTATGTGTATATATATATATATATATATATATATATATATATATATATATATATATATATATATATATATATATAGATATATATATGGATGTAAATGATGCCATGAGCTAAGTTATAAAGCTCCAATAAGTAGTATGGGTGTCAGGTTATTATGGTTGTTATATTGTCATGTTGTCATGGTGTTTTGCTTTTGAGTAGGTCTTTCATTGTAAACACTGCAACGAGCTAACCTATAAAGCTCCATGCGCAGTATGTTTTCTTTTTAGCAGTTTTACTGAAATATTGGTGTGGTTTAAAACTAAAGATAGTGTTCCCAAAGGGGGAGGGTTTTGTAACAACCCTAGTGAAAAATTCATGTAATAAAAGTTAGCAATCGTAAAATAAGACAACGGTTAAGGGACACTTGTTCCAAGCTAAATGTTGGGAAAATATATCCTAGTGGGCATCATTGGATGTGTGTTTTCGCTAAGTATAATTGGCTAAGGTTAAGGCAAAGGAATTAAAAGGAAAAGGGCATTTTGGGACATTTATTTATGAAAATAAAGGAAATTAGGAGAAAAGTAAGGTGAAAGGTTGCAAGTTGCACACGAGGAGGAAATTGAAGGAAAATAATGGAAAATGAAGAAAATAGAGGCCTCATTAATAAAAGGGATTTTGAGGATCAGTTGGTAATATTTTTTCAGTTCAATTTTGGAGCTCTCTCATTATTCTCTCTCTCTCTATCACTCTTGGTCACTTAGATTTTTCTTGTAGCACTCTAGCTTTGGATTGAGGAACAAAAAGCAAGCACAGGGAAAGGCAAGAGAGAAAGGATCAAGGAAAGGAAAGTAGGATCAAGCAACTCCAGTGGGAATACTTGCAGGTAACCTTTTTCACGTGTGATTTTCTTGTTGGCTTGGGCATGCATGGATTTTCATGTTGGACCATGGCTTTTCTAGGTTATGCCACTAGTTTTAAGCATACCCTTGCCTTTCTTCAGATGCCATGGCATCAGGATATTTATTTTTGTTTTTAATATTTGGTTTACCAGATGGATTTCAAGATTTGAAGCAAAGGTGGTCTAAAGGTTCATTCCCAAAGACCTAGGAATCCCTTGACTAGTTTTGGAGGGATACATAGTAAAGCTTGAGGGATGAGTGTTTGTTTACGGCCTAGTGATCTGGATTTGGATTACAATAAATCCTGAGAGAATGGTCTCATCTTAGGGCCTAATTATCTGGGATTGAATTTCAGTAAAGCCTGAGAGACAAGGAGACAGAAAATTTCTCAAGGATTGTAATGGATTCCGGATGGCATTCCAAGTTCGGTTCAGTTGTGATCAGAGCACCAGTTTTGGTGTGATCATGGTTTGGTGAAGATGGAGGTGGTTTTACCTCTAGATTCCTTTGGTTTTTCTTGGACTAGTTGTTCTATAAGATCCCACGTTCATGCCTAGAATATGGAACACGGGTGACTAGTTGAAAGAGAGATTTGGTTGAACCATGTTTATGGTTGGGTGTTATGTGGAGGTCTCGAACTTGGTCAGATTTTCCTATGATTAATGAGAGCTAAGTTCTCTTACTTTTTCACTACTTTATATGTGGATTTAATGGTTGTCATATTTCTGATATTTATATGTTTTTTATGTTGGTTATAAGCTTGGTTAAATGATTGGTTCATATCATGGTAATTTCATGTATTTACTTGTAATTGTTAAATGGATGGATGCAATACCTAATTGATGATATAATAGTTCAATGGAGAAGGAGGCGATATTTTTGGTTATGTTTCATAAATTTTTTCATTCATTTATGCTCTATCTTGTATCCTAGACCTGTGGGTTGCATTGATGTCAAGTGTTTGATAGAATGACAGTCCTAGTTGGGGATGCTCAGGCCTAGTCTTGAGGTATATTTTTGATTTATCAACATTGTTCTCATTTATTTGATGGATTATGAAGGTTGTAGCAAGTTATGGTAAGAGGCCAGGATTTTGGGCTAGAAAATTGGCTCAAATCTCTGGTTCGTTGGCATAGGTCTATTGAGAAAAGTCTATAGTCATTGACACATAGGCCTATGAGAGAAAATCTGGGATGTTGGAAATTCTCATTCCTATAAAATGAGAGTAACCAGGGGTTAAAAAGCTTAAATCATTAGTGAGACTCAGGGACACGATGTCTGAGTGGCTAACATGTCTCCTGAGGGTGTGGTTGTTTATGGGATGGGTTTGTTTGATATGCTTTATCGATTACATTTCCTTGAGGTCACCAAGGAATATTAATCCCTTATGGTAGCCTCTCTCATCGCATGTTTACCCCGATTGGAAAGTTTCTTGGGTGGAGGTGGTAGGAGGGGGTTTTACAAGACTCTCTAAATCTAGATAGGAGTGTGCCTATGCATCGTACATTTAGATGTTGATCCTACGATCCTAAATATTATTTTAACCATAGAAATAGATATTGTATTAACACCATAATCACTACTATTATTTTATGTACATATAGTATACCAACCTAACCTTTCAGATCCCTCATTGATGATATTAATTTCACAATTACCTAACAACAAGTAAACTTGACCAATTATATAACTAGGTACTAACATAGCATGGTGGAAAGCTTTGATTTTTTGTCTAGGCTTCTCATCAGCTCTAGCAAGTATAAAAATATGATATTTATTTCCTACTTACCAACATCCTCACTTTGTTTTTACAACCCACTAAAGACATAACTTCTATAACTAAAATCCCTATACTCTGTATACCATAATTTAGTATAATTTTTTTTATATCCCTTGAGCAAGATATTAATAATTACAACAAAATAACAAAATATTCACAATTATAACCAAACAACAGAACTTCCTCATCAAATAATGCAACAATAAGTTTAGAAATTACACTTGTAGAGCAAGTAGATTTTTTATCATAATTTCCCTAAATCAGCTTGGTAGAACCACTTCCCACCTAACCATGAACCGTTGCCTCTAGTTCTCCGCTGAGCTGAGATCCTTTTTCTTTTCCAAGAATCAACAACCTCTTGTAATTCTTGGTCAAGGTATTTTATGCCTTGCTTCCCTAGCAGACTTTCCTTTGCGACATCCCACATTCTAGGATCTGCCAACCCCATAGCATAGGATTTTTTTTGTATTTTTCTTCCTTTTTTGTTAAATCCCTCCTTTTTCTCCCACGATGCTCTTTTCACCCATACTCAGTGTTTTTTCCTTACCGACTGATTTAATATATTTTTCTCTTCCAATCCTATTAAGTCTTAACCAACAACTCCTAAGGATTTTTATGAGTAAATGAAGGGAACTTTGTTCAATTCTATCCACTTTGGATTCTGGATTGGAAAAATGATCTTGATAACTCAAGTATTTTTTTCCAAGTAAATCTTCCAATTTATTTTTATTATCAAAATTTGTTTATTACATCTTCATTTTACTACAAATTGAATTTACTATGGCTTTCTTGCCATTGCTAAAAGTAGTTTAGTCTAATTAAAGCCTATTTACATAAGTGCATAGGGATATTACATTATCCCCCTCTAAAAGAAATAACAACATCCTCGGTGCTTATTCCTTCACTGTATCATCTTAAAATAACATTGGATAGGCATCTTTTATAATATACTCACATTTCCAAGTAGCCTCCTTAGGTGTAAAGTGTATCAACTATACTTTAACCTGAGTGATGACTCGATTCTATAGCATGGTCTCCTTCCAATCAAGAATACAGAGAGGAGCTAGAAGAAAGTCTCCTTCGGGCTCCACATGTATCAAATTCTATTCAATTACATGAGTTGCATCATGGATATAATTTTTTAACAATGTGACATGAAATACATTATGAATTTTCATATGACTGGGTAGAGCTAGCTAATATTCTACTAGAGCAACTCAATTTGAAATTTCAAAAGGACCGCAAAACTGTGGTGCCATCTTGGCACAACTACCAGTTCTGAGAGTACTTTTTCTAGGTTTGACCTGCAAGTACACATGATCCCCAACATTAAATTCTTTATGGGACCTTTTTCTATCTGCATAACTTTTATGCATGGCTTGAGATATTTTCATATTCTATCTGATTTTTCACACTATCTATTCCATTTCATTCAATGCTTCAGGTCCCAACATTAACTTATCCTCTAATTGGACTCAAGTAAGTGGCGTATGACACTTTCTGCCAAATAATGCTTCAAAAGGACTCATTTTAAAGGTAGCTTGTTTATTATTGTTGTATGTAAATTCTACTAAATGCAAAAAATCATCCCATTTAGTGGGTCAGTCTATTACATACATAAATAGCATGTATTTTAAAACTTGATTTACCCTCTCAGTTTTTCGATTCATTTAAGGATGGTAGGAAATATTAAAATTTAATTGAGTTCTCATGCCCTCAAACAAATATTTCCATAAATTTGAGGTAAATTTAGCATCTCTATCTGACACTATTGTCTTTGGTATAACGTGCAACCAAAAAATTTCTTTCATGAAGATATTAGCAATTTGTGTTGTTCCAAAGGTATACTACACCGGTATAAAATGTGTTGCTTTCGTCAATATGTACACCACCACCATGATGAAATCAAGTTGATGCCTTGTCCTTGGTAAACCTATAATAAATTCCATTGTAATGGCTTCCCATTTCCATTCAGGAATGGGTAATGGATTCAATAATCTTGCAGGATGTTGATGTTCCACTTTTACTTGTTGACACTACAAGCACTTAGTCAAGTCTTCTGCCACATCACTTTTCATTCCTGGCTAAAAAACATTTTTCTTAGTGTTGTTATCATTTTATGGTATCTTGGTGACTAAAATATGGTTTCTTGTGGTATTCATCCAATACCATATCTTTCAATATGGCCACATTAGGAACATATAGTCTTTTCTGACATGTTAGTTTTCTTTCAACATTTTCAACATACCTTATATTTTCTTTTTGCTATATTTTCTACTGTATTTATTGATATTGGAGATCTTGATGTGATGCATATTTAATCTTCTCCCCAAAATCTGTAGTAGTATTTCTTACAAAATTTCCTATTATAGCATGATCATGTCTACTTAGGGCATCTCCAATTTTGTTTTCCTTACCTTTTATGTGTTTTATATCAAATTCAAAATTTCCAAGGAAAGCTAACCACCTTGCTTTTCCAACACTTAATTTATGTTGAGTAAAGAAGTATTTCAAACTAATATAATCTGTCACCAACAAAAATTTTTTTCCTAATAGATAATACCTCCACATTTTCAAAGCGTGTATTACTACTGCCAATTCTAAATCATAGAGAACATAATTTTGTTCATGTTTTTTCAACTTTCTAGATTCATAGGCTATTGTTCCATTATCTTGCATTAGCACAACCCCAAGTCCATTTAAACAAGCATCAATACAAATAGTAAACTCCTTATTTGGATCTGGAATTTTTAATATAGGTGATATAATTAACAAATGTAACTTCAATTTGTCAAAAAATTATCAGCATTGAGTTGTTGAGTCAAACTTTGTTCCATTCTTTTGCAAGGAGGTAATGGGGTAAGCTAACTTTGAAAAACCTTCTACAAATATTTTATAATATCCAATGATCCCCACAAAAGAGCGAACTGCGGAAACATCTTTAGGCATATACCAATTCATGATATCCTTCACTTTTTAAGGGTCCACCACTAATCCTTCTTTAGAAATAGCATGTCCCAGATACTGAATTATGTTTTTGTAAAACTCACATTTGTTGAGTTTTACATAAAGTTGATTTTCTCTTAATGTATATAACACTAACCTAAGATGTTCTTCGCATTCCTCCTCATTTTTAGAATACACTACGATGCCATGTATACATACTAACACAAATCTGTCTAGAAATTTATGAAGGACTCTATTCATTAAGTGCATGAAGGTTTATGGTGCATTTGTCTGTCAAAATGGTAGCACTACAAACTCATAATGTCCATATCGAGTTTAGAAGGAAGAATTATGGATATCTTCATCTTTTATTCACAACTGATGATAACCAGTTCTTAGTTCAATTTTAGAAAAATATATTGCTCCCCTTACTTGATCAAACAAGTCATCAGTTTGAGGTAGCGGATATTTATTTTTAATAGTTTACTTATTCAGCTATCTGTAATCGATGGACATCCTGAATGTGTCGTCCTTCTTTTTGACAGGAAACACTGTGGCCCCCCAAGGTGACACACTAGGTTTGATATAACCCTTATCTAGCGTTCCCTGTAGCTACAATTTAAACTCTAGTAGCTCTAGTATACTCATTTTGTACGAGGCTCTAGACATTGGGGTAGCACCTAGTATCAAATTGATAGTGAAATCGATATATATACGAGGGAGTAACCAAGAAATTTCCTCCGAAAACACATCTGAAAATTCTCTTATGATTGGTGTAATTTCTAACTTTTCTTTTTCCATTTTCTATTCATCATATTCTACATGCACCATGTACACCTGACATCCTTTTCTTGTTGTCCTTTTTAGTTGTAAAGTTGATATTTTAGAGACTGATATTGGTTTTGGTTTTCCTCTTACTATTCTGGGTTCTCCATTTTGGTCAACACAACTTACTATTTTAGCTAAACAATCTATAACAACTTTCTAGTTTTTAATTTAGTCCATGCCAATTAGTATATCATATGATCCTAAAGGTAGAATATTTAAATTCACTTAAGTGGGATAACCATTCAAATTCACATGATACTGTTTTAATTATTCTATTATTTTCCATTTAGTACCAATGGGTAACTATACTAGCCATGCATTTAGGTATTTTTCTAGTAATAATTTACATTTTTCCATAGTTTGGGGGTTAATGTAACTTAAACTATTGCCCAGATCAATTAAAGCAAGAACAAATTGGTTTTGGATTTTTCCTTATATTTCAATGATAGTAGATTGATGCTTAACCTACCTGTCATCTATTGCAACACTAATTCTGGGAATGTTTCTGGCCACGTCATTTACAGTAGTTCCTTCTTGTACTTCTTAAACATTTTGAATTAACCTTGGATTATGCAGATAGTCCCCGAGAAAATGTTGTTCACCACACCACCAACACTTTAGCAGTTCTCGTTCTTTACCTCCTATAACCTTCTTCTACTTGGTTCCTTGAATTTGGATCCTGTATGAGACTAATTTGACTGATTTAAAATTACCTTATTAAACTTCTTCCTTTGCTGTTCCTTGCCAAATTTCTTGTCGTATGGAAGTTTCTGCCATTTTTTATTCATGAAGATTTATTTTTCTCCTTGGTTTGCTTTGGATTTCCCCTTAATTTCTATTTTTGAGTTGCTGATAACATAATCTAGCCTTCCTTACCGCATCATCCATCATTTTAGGATTGTCAAATTCAATCCTCTCTTTGTAAGATGTTGATAAATAGTTTAGAAATCTCTCCACTTTGACTTTCACGTCTTTAATGTAGGGAACATACCTTAGTAAGTTTGTAAATTTTGTTACAAACTCATCCATGGTAAGTTGTCTTAACCTTAGTTCATGGAATTTCTTAGTGAGGTCATCATAATAGTGTTCATTCAAGTGCCGATATTTAAACCATGTTTGAAATTCCTCCCAAGAGACTATTTTTTTCCTCCAATAGGGGTATGCTTTTCATCTCTTCACACCACAAAGTGGCCTTGCCCTGCAACTGGTAAATAGCTAGTCATGCCTTCAGATTACCTTCATATTCATACACATAAAAGTATTTAATCATGTTAAGTAACCATCCTTCTACATATTCCTTCCTTTTCCCATCAAAGGTAGGGTGTTTGATTTTCTGAAATTTTCCCTGCAACTCTATTTTTTCTTCTTCTTATGTGTTCTTGAATACATTCTATATGACTCTTCAACTCTTTTTTCCTCTTTGTATCTCAACCTTTGTGGTTGCACACTTTTATGGTTGGATTTTTCTGTTAATTCCCTTATTCCACATTCCTTCTCCTCACTGGCTCTCAACAATTCCGTTTTGGAGCTCATTCAATTCCTATTGCATATTTTTGATCATTTCCATTAATTGAGAATTTTTTTGTAGTTCTACCTTCACCTAATTTGATGTATAATTCCTCTCTGATGGTTATGGTTGGAGGAGACTCTTCCACAATTACGAGTGAGCCAGTCCACCTATGTACTGTAAAGAACAGTGGAAGCTACTGTTAGAACTTTTATAGCAACATTTAAAATAAAAAATTAAATATGTATTTTTTTCTTTCCAACAGTGATGGTGCATTGTAGGCCCAGTATTTTAAAGTGGGCTCTGATACCCACTTATCACACATCCAGTTATATATATATATATATATATATATATATATATATAATATATATATATATATATTATATATATATTAATTATATATATATATATATATATATATGATAGATAGATACATCCCCAACCTTCGATTTATTTCTCACATCATGCTTATCACAATGATCGTATCGGCTGACTATAATTTAATAATATAATTACAAAGTTTTATTTTGGGTTTGTTGTGCATTATGGTTTCCTTTCCACTGTCCATCATTGTGGGAGGATACTTGAACTTAGGTTGCTTCAAAATGAGGCAAGCATTCATCCCTAGTGAAATGTCCCTCCATAGAATGCTAACAGAGTATTTCCTCACCTATTCCACTTTTATTGGTGTCAACTAAAGTATGGTGGCATGAAGTTTCGGTTTAGGGTTGCTTGCAACTTTCGCATGCATACTTATGATATTTCACTTTAAAAACCCTTTGTGGCTCCACTTGAACCCTGGTAAGTTTTGTTTTTTTTTTTTTTTTAATAGTTTATCTAATTCTTGCTTTAAATTCTTTCAGAGTTTCCATGTAACCTATTTTCTATTTGGGGTTTTTCCTTTTGTTTTGAAACCCTTGGACGTATCTATGATAATGACCTCTAGTGAGCTTCTAAATATGATGTATTTGGTTCTATGTCTACAGTTACAAGGTATACCTTGCAATATACATATCACTTCTACATTTTTTCTAACTGGTTAATACACTAGCTAGTTCTTCTGGTATAGTAATAATCTAAAATTGGATGCAGTATAACATGCACTACTGCAAAGAAACCTCACTAGCATCCCTACCTTCGACATTCTGAGATACACGTAGGTAACTTGTGAGTATTCTATGCAAAATATTTCTAATATACTTGTGGTGTGAGGCAGCCGATTCCAATTTGTTTATAATTCCATTATTCTCTTGCATTCTGCTTTGTAGGAGAGTTTCTAGTTCACCATCTAGCCACAGATCCTCAATTCACTCCAACTTTCTTATGAACGGTAATTAGCTATTCCCTCTAGTTATTGGGTTGTTAGTATTAGTTTTATATCTCTTTGTTTTGGTTTTTCTTTCAATCCTTGAATAATTATAGCGTGATTTACTTATTTTGTGAATTCTCCATCTCTTCTCTGGGTAACACAGAAGGAATCTATATAGCCCTTGTCAACCCAGGTAACTCATTATTTTGGGTTTTGTTTTGTTTTGTTTTGTTTTGTTTTGTTTTGTTTTTTGTTTTGTTTTGTTTTGTCTTATTTTGTTTTTTTGTTTTTTTGTTTTTTGTTTTTTAATTTTTTGTTTGGTATTTAATCATACCTGGAAGAGTTGAATCTTATAACTTTCATTATTGTTCCTAGAATTTACGAATTATTAACTTGCTCTTATGTTGCTACATATTTTCATAGGTATGGCATACTCCATGTTACGTAATTCATATTCTTTTGTCCACCCTATGAAGATACCACAAGTTTAAACATGCCATATGTTGCTACAAGTTGGTTGTCTACTCTTGCCTTCGTGAAGGAACCTTTCCATAGTGATTTATGTTGGAAATCACCATTACTTTTTATATTACTCTTAGGATGGATGTTGTTGGGAGCCCCTCACTAAACTTAGGAATCATTTTTTGTTCGAAAGAATATATTTTCAATGTTGTGACTCAGAGTGTATATCTATGTTGCATTATTAGTGTTTTTGAGTTTAATATTTTATAATTTATAACTTCTCCATTCCTGGAATTTGTAACTATAATTTTCATTTCTTTGATTAATGAATACTCTGTTTCAACTATGATTGGGAATAAGCTTGTACCATTATTTTCGTTGTTTAAATTTAGCAGATGCTTCCTCGTATCATTTATGTGTTTTCTTAATTGCAAATTTTTGTCCACTAGGTATTCATAGCACATCACTAGATCTTAATTACTTAGATTCTTTTTGTGCACATCACAGCTAAGAAATGAACATGTCAATATATATATATATATTTATGCCCATTCATGGTTTTTTTTAGTTGGATTTGTAGAAATAAACTCAGCATTATGTCATATACTAAGCGCCATGATTTTATGTTAAAATGTATATTTCTAGTTATTTACATTCTTCTGTTTGATTTTATATAATCACCATCTCTAGCTGAAGTTGAAGTTTTCTTGTACAATTTTTATTTCTTTCTCTATATTGAGATGTATTGTGTACATCTCAACATAATTATGATTTATGTAATTTGTCTTTCTTTCCTTTCTTAAGAAGTTATATTTAGAATAACAGTCTCCCTAAGTATTTTTATAGCTATCAATAGACTCTCTAAATCTAGATAGGAGTGTGCCTATGCATCACATGTTTGATTGTTGATCCTACGATCCTAAATTTTATTTTAACCATATAAATAATTATTGTATTAGCACCATAATCACTACTATGGTTTTTTGTACATACAATATATCAACCTAACCTTTCAACCCCATGATTGTTGATATTAATTTCACAATTATCTAACAATGACTAAACTCAACTAGGTACAGAACTAGGGACTAATGTAGCACGGTGGAAATAATTAATTTTTTTTTCTTGGCTTCACATGAGCTCTAGCAAGTTTGAACATAGGATCTTTATTTCCTACTTACCAACATCCTCACTCTGGTTTTATAACCTGCTAAAGACATAGCTGGTATAATTCAAATCCCTATGCTCTGTATACCATAATTTAGTATAACATATTTTTATACAACTATTAGTTAAATTATAAAGAAGGTACCAATTAAATAATTACATTTATAAAAGAATGTTTAATCCCAACACAACCCGACATCGATAATTGATAGAATTTTACAAATTATAGCCCCTCAACAAGATATTCATATTTATATCCAAATAACAAAATATTCACAATTATAACCAAACAACATGACTTCCTCATAAAACAACGTAGAAATAAGTTTATAAATTACAGTTGCACAACAAGAAGATTTGTGGCCACAATTTACATGAATCAACATGGAAGAACCACTTTCCACCTAACCATGAACCATTGCCTTTGGTTTCCCCTCGAGCTAACATCCTTTTTTTCTTTTCCCAAAATCAACAACCTCTTGTGATTCTTGGTCAAGGTATTTTATGCCTTTCTTCCTTAGAAGACTTTCCTTAATGACACCCCATTTTCTAGGCCCTTCCAACCCCATAGCCTAGTATTTTTTTGTATTTTTTGAAAAAGTCTCTTCCTCTTCGTTAAATCCCGCCATTTTCTCCCGTGGTGTTTTACTCACCCATACTCAATGTTTTTTCCTCACTGAGTGATTTAATAGATTTTTCTCTTCCAATCCTATTAAATCTTAAGCAACAACCCCTAGGGGTTTTTAGGAGTAAATTAAGGGAAGTTTGTTGAATCCTATCCACGTTGGATTCCTGATTGGAATCATGATCTCATTAACTCAAGTGTTATTTTCCAACTAAATCTTCCAATTTATTTCTATTATCAAAATCTGTTTATTACATCAGCATATTTACTCCAAATTAAGTTTACTATGGATTTATTTAGATTACTAAAAATAGTTCAGTCTAATTAAAGCGTATTTACATAATTATAGAGAGGTATTACATCTCCCCCCTCTAAAAAAAATAGCATTATCCTTGGTGCTTATTTCTTCACTGCATCATTTAAAAATAATGTTGGATAGGATTCTTTCAGAATATCCTCATGTTCCCAAGTAGCCTCCTCATGTGTAAAGTGTCTCCACTATATTTTAACCTGAGTGACCACTTGATTCTAGAGAAAATTCTCTTTCCAATCCAAAATATGGAGAGGATCTGGCAGAAAGTCTCCTTTGGGCTCCACCTATATCAAAGTCCAGCCAATTACTGGAGATGCATCATGGATATATTTTTTTAACAAAAATACATGAAATACATTATGAAATTTAATATGACTAGGTAGATCCAATTGATATGCCACTGAACCAAATCGATCCAGAATTTCAAAAGGACCACAAAATCTCGGTACCAGATTAGCATAACTACCAGTTTTGAGAGTACCTTTTCTCGGTTTTACCAGCAAGTACACATGATATCCAACATTAAATTATTTATGGGACCTTTTTTTGTCTGCATAACTTTTCTACCTCTCTTGATTTGTTTTGATATTTTGTCTGATTTTTCACACTATCTGTTCCATTTCTTGCAATGTTTCAGGTCCCAATATTAACTTGTCCTCTGGTTGTCCCCAACTGAATAGCATATGACTCGTTTTGCAATAAAATGCTTGAAAATAACTCATTTTAATGGTACCTCGATAATTATTATTATATGAAAATTTTTCTTAATGCAGAAAATCCACCCATTTAGTGGGTTGGTCCATTACATACATTCATAACATGACTTCTAAAATTTGATTGACCCTTTCAATTTGTCCATCCATTTGAAGATGATAGGTAGTACAAAAATTTAATTGAGTTCCCATGCCCCCAAATAGAGTTTTCCAAAAATTTGAGGTAAATTTAACATCTTTGTCTGACACTATCTTCTTCGGTATACCATGGAATCAGAAAATTTCGTCCATGAAGGTGTCGGAAATCTTTTTTGTTCCAAAGGCAGACTACACTGGTATAAAATGTGCCCCTTTAGTCAATATGTATACCACTACCATTATGGAATCGTGTTGATACCTTTTCCTTGGTAAACCTGTAATAAAATCCATTGTAATGACTTCCAATTTCCATTTAGGAATGGGTATTGGATTTAGTAATCTTGCATGAATTGATGTTCCATTTTTAATTGTTGACACTACAAGCACATAGTCAATTCTTCTACCACGTCACTTTTCATTCCTAGCCAAAAAACTTTTTCCTTAGTTCTGTTATCATTTCCCGGTATCTTGGGTGACCAAAATATGGTTTTGTGTGGTATTCATCCAATATTATATGTTTCAATATGGCCACATTAGGAATGTACAATCTGTTTTGACAAGCTAGTTTTTTTTCAGCATTTTCAACATACCCTATATTTTCTTTTGGTTGTATTTTCTACCGTATTTCTTGATATTGGGGATCTTGATGTGATGCACATTTAATCTGTTCCCCAAAATCAGTACTAGTGTTTCTTATAGAATTTCCCATCAAAGCATGAGCATGTCTACTTAGGGCATATGCAATTTGGTTTCCCTTACATTTTATGTGTTTTATATCAAATTCAAACTCGCTAAGGAAAGATAACCACCTTGGCTTCCTAGCATTTAAATTAGGCTGAGTAAAGAAGTATTTCAAACTAATATAATTTGTCACCAACACAATTTTTTTTCCCAATAGATATTTCCTCCACATTTTTAGATCATGTATTACTGCTGCTAATGCTAAGTCATAAACAACATAATTTTGTTCATGCTTTTTCAAATTTCTGGATTCATAAGTTATTACTGCATTATCCTACATTATCACACCCCCAACTCTTTCTAAAAAGGCATTAGTAGTTAGCAATTTCTTCAATTTGTCAAAAAGTTCTTGGAATTGGGTTGTCCATTCAAACTTTGTTCCTTTCTTCTGCAAGGAGGTAATGGGGTAAGCTAATTTTGAAAGCTATTTTATAAATATTCGATAATATCTAGTGCTCCCCATAAAAGAGCGAACTACAGACACATCTTTAGGCATGTGCCATTTCATGATAACCATCACTTTTTCAGGGTCCACCAAAAATCCTTGTTTAGAAATAACTTGTCCCAAATAATAAATTTTGTGTTTGTGTAAACTCACATTTGCTAAGTTTTTCATAAAGTTGATTCTCTCTTAAATTCCGTAACACCAACCTAAGATGATTTTGGTGTTCCTCCTGATTTTAGAATACACTAGGATGTCATATATGAATATTAATACAAATTTTCCTATAAATTTGTGAAGGACACTATTCATTAAGCACATGAAGGTTGCTGGTGCATTTGTGAGTCCAAATGGTAGCACTCTGAACTCATAATTTCCATATTAATTTTAGAAGGCAATCTTCTAGATATCTTCATCTTTTATCTGCAACTAATGATAACCAATTCTTAGATCAATTTAGAAAAAAATGTTCCTCCCCTTACCAAATCAAACAAATCAATAATTTAAGGTAGAAAATATTTATTTTTCAGAGTTAACTTATTCCACTATCTATAATTGATGCACATCCTAAATGTGTCATCCTTATTTTTGAAAAACAGTACTAGCCGTGCCCCCCCCCCCGCACAAGGTGACACACTAGGTCTGATATAACCCTTATCTATCCGTTCATGTATCTACAATTTCAACTCTAGTAGCTTTGATATACTCATTCTGTATGGGGCTCTAGACACCGGGGTAGCACCTGGTATCAAATCAATAGTGAAATTCACATCTCTACATTGGGGTAACTGAGGAATTTCCTCTGAAAACACATCTAGAAATTCTCTTCTGACTGGCGTAATTTCTAACTTTTCTTTCTCCGTTTGTTGTTCATCATGTTCTATATGCACCATGTACACCTAACATCCTTTTCTTCCTGTACTTTTCAACTGTAAAGCTAAGATTTTTCAGACTAGTATTGTTTTTGGTTTCCCTCTTAATATTCTGGATTATCCATTTGTCCACACAACTTATTTTTTTAGCTAAACAATCTACAACAACTTTATGTTTTTCAAGTCAGTCCATGTGAATTAGTATATCATATGATCCTAAAGGCAGAATATTTAACTTCACTTTAGTGGGATGGCCATTCAAATTCACATGAATCTATTTTAATTGATCTGTTACTTTTCATTTAGTGTTGGTGGCTAACTATACTAGCCATGCACTCTGGTACATGCTTGGTGATAGTTTATATCCTTCCATGGTTTAGGGGTTAATGTAACTTAAAATATCCATCAGCTCAATTAAAATATAACAAATTGGCTTTAGATTGTAACTTCTATTTCAATCCTAGTAAATTGATGCTCAACATGCCTATCCTCTAATGCAACACTAATTTTGGGAATGTTTCTAGCCACATCATTTACAATAGTTGATTCTTGTACTACTTGAATATTTTGAAATGACCTTGGATTATGTAGACAATCCCTTAGAAAATGTGGTTAACCATACCCCCAAAACCTTAGTGGTTCCCATTATTTAACTCCTATAAACCTCTTGCTGCTTGGTTCCATGACTTTGGATCTTGTATGAGACTGAGCTGACTGATTTACACTTCCCTTATTAAAATTCTTCCTTTGTCATTCCTTACCAAAAGGCTTGTAGTAAGGAGGTTTCTATTATTTTATATTCATGACAAATTTATTTTTTTCCTTGGTTTTCCATGGTTTTTCCCCTTTATTTTTGTTTTTGATCTACTGATAGCATAATATAACCTTCCTCACCGCTTCATCCATCATTTTAAGATTTCCAAAGTCAATCCTTTTTTTGTAGGATGTTGCTAAACAGTTCAAAAATCTTTGCACTTTCGCTTTCTCCTCTTTAATGTAGGGCACATACCTTAGTAATTTTGTAAATTTTGTAACAAAATCATCAATGTTAAGATGTCCTAACCTTAGTTCATGGAATTCCTTAGTGCGGTCATCGTAATAGAATTCATCCAAGTACTAAGGTTTAAACCACATTTGAAACTCCTCCCAAGACACTATTTTTTCCTCAAACAGGTGTACACTTTTAATCTCTTCCCACCACAAAGTGGCCTTTCCCTGCAATTGGTAAATAGCCAATTGTGCCTTGATATTAATTTCATATTCATGCAGTTGAAGGTATTTAATCATGTTAAGAAACCATGCTTCAACATCTTCCTCCCTTTCCCCATCAAATGTAGGGGGTTTATTTTACGAAATTCTCCCTCTAACTCTATTTTCTTCTTCCTCTTATGTGTTCTTGAATATGTTTTATATAACTCTTTATCATTTTCAGATATTTTCGCTTGAACGTTTCTAGTTCAACACTTTTATGGCTAGATTTTTTTGTCAGTTCCATTATTTTGTGTTCTTGCTCCTCACTAGCTCTCAACAACTATTCTTTGTTATTTTGGAGCTGAGTAAATTCTTGTTACATATTTTTCATCATTTTCATTAAATAAGAATGCTGTGTAGTGTTACCTTCTCCTAATTTGACATATAATGTCTCTCCACCACTTATGGCTAGAGGAGACTCTTCCACCATTCTCAGTGACCTGCTTCACCTATGTACCATAAAGACCAGTACAAGCTACTGTGAAAACCTCTATAGAAACATTTAAAAAAAATAATTAAATATATACTTTTATGTTCTTCCAACAACGATGGTCCATTGTAGGCCCCCTCTTTTTAAAGTGGGCTCTGATACCACTTATCGTGTATCCAGGTTCTGGATATATATATATATAATATATATATATATATATATATATATATATATATATATATATATATATATATATATATATATATATATATATATATATATATATATATATATATATATATATAGGAATACTCCCCAGTATTCAATTTTATTTCTGACAAACATGCTTATGATAATAACCAAACTGGTTGACTATAATTTAATAATATAATTACAATGTTTAACTCAAGTGAATAATTTTATTTCCTATGTAGTATTCTCCTTGACTCCTCTATATATATGTAAATACTTTGGATAACATTGGTGGATGTGTTATTATTCCTATCACAACTGGCCTTACCACTATATGGTAGGTGAACACGACACGGGGGAAAAGGGTCACATTCTTAATAGCACCATTTATTACCAAGGTATGGTGTATGTATTTATCCATGGGAAGAGGGTAATGTACTTAATAATGATCTAAATTTGAAACTACTTGAAAAAGGTTTGCAAGGTATTCAATTCAGTATTAAACATGTTTAAAACATTCCCATGTCTTGCAATAAAGAAACAAATGAAGTTTCCAGCTGTTCATGATCCATTCAAGCATAGCAGAAATATTTCCTTTTACTGTTTAACACATAAAAATGAATTTGTTCTGCAAAATAAATCAACCATAGATGCAAAAGAAGTTGATGAAGCAGTTCACCCCTCCTGGGCTACGTCTGCTGGGTCCAAGGCTCCCAAATGGGTCAGCCCTCATTTTGATTAAATGCTCAAAATGAAATTATAGCTGAATAGAAGTCTCTATAGGTTAAAGAGACTGCAAAATTGGATTCAGAACACATGAATCCTTTAGGATTGACTACTGGTTCACCTCCAATGGATACCTGCAACCTGAAACAGTTCTCACAATACTGGGACCTAGTGGCTCCTAGAACTTCCACGGCTCTAAAACCTGTGTAAATGACCTCTGATGGAAAAAAGACCTATGCCAATGGCTTCAACACGTCCAAAATACCCAAAATCAAAAAACAAATTCGTCCAAAATGGACTTTCCTAGCCAAAGTTATGGCCATTTAATGAAAACTACCAGTTTCCCCTAAAAGGACTCCAGCTAACTTTAGTGGAGCTCCGCCAATTATGGCGGAACCACCAAATTTGGCGCTCCACCAATTATGGCAGAACCGCCAAATTTGGCGCTCTGCCAAAAATTTCGCCAATCATGCCTTAACCGCCGGCTGAATTTTTGCATGTGACCATGTTGCAGTTAGCATCGGATTTCGTGCTGGCCGTTATGGTTAGCACTCGGTTCTCGACCCCAGGTCACATAGTGTGGGCGCTGGCCTTTAGGGGCTGGGCCCCTTCTATTACCGCTCAGTTCAAAATTTAAATTTTATAATTATTAAACTCCGCCCTTTTCAACAGATTTGCTGCCATGGTATAATGGTAAGTCACATATTTGGTGAGCGGGAGGTCGTGTGTTCAAACCTCACTGCCACCCATCTTTTGAACTGTGCCCATAACACATAAGCCTACCTTTGTTGATGTCAGCTTGGGGCCACTTGGTGGCCTCCGGGCTTGCCACGTGGCAGCCTCTAATTGGTCCGTCCCCACAGAATATTTTGTGGAATATTCCAAGGAATATTCTGTGGAATATTCCCTTTTTATTTTTTTTTTAAATTAAAAAAATTAAGGGTCATTAGGCAATTTTGTTTTTGCCATAACTTTCACATACGACAACCATTTTTTGAACCGTTTGTGGCGCCAGAATCGGGAGGACGAGATCTATCTGCTCATTTAGGTTTGAGTCAATTTTGAGAACTTTCAATTTTGAGCATTTTTTGACACTTGGGACATGAGCCCCTGATCACGCCTCCCCATTGGGAAGATTTTGGACCCCAAAAGCCTTCAACTACCTATTAAAGAGGTGAGGGTACAGTGCCCTCACTCTATCCACCTCCATCCACTTTGCCTTGTTCGGTTTGCTGCCTTTGAGACCAACTCGAACATAATCTAAATTGCCCCTCCTTGAAGTGCATGTCCTTCTGTCAAGGATTGTATCTTCTTTCAGCTCATCTAAATTTTCTGGCATGAAATCTTCTATAGATGGCAGCTGAATAATGCCTTCATGATCAACGATCAAAGGAGGTTCATACAAATGTAAGTTCTCCACATTAACCACATAATACATTTGCATGTAGGAAGGCAAATCTAATTGAAAAGCATTATTTCCAACCTTCTTGAGGATTTTGAATGGACCATAACGAATAGGCTTTAACTTTTTACCTTCTCCTTGCATTCTTTCCTTACCAATGTACAACCATACCTCATCCCCTTCTTGAAACTTGTGATCGACTCTATGCTTGTCGTGTCTTTCCTTGTACTTGCCTTGACTTTTCTCAAGCGGTTCTTGAATTTGTTGATGTATTTGCTGAATTCTTTCAATGAATGAATGAGCTTTGTCAACATCACTATGTCCCTCAATGGCAACATCTTCCTCAAGAATGAAATCAAGAGGAGATTTTGGCAAGTAACCAAAACAAGCTTCAAACGGTGATGTGTTTGTGGAAGAGTGCTTGGCACAGTTGTAAGCATGCTGTATGTAGTGCAAATGTTCATCCCAAAGCTTGGGATGCTTGCTGCAATATCCTCTCAAGAGGTGCACAATGGTTCTGTTCACAACTTCAGTTTGTCCATCTGTTTGCGGATGGAAAGCAATACTTTTCTTCAACTTTGTGTCCATCATCTCCCATAGGTTGGACCAAAAATTCCCCACAAATCTGGAATCCCTGTCACTAATAATGGAAGTAGGCAAACCAAAGTGAATCCATACATGATGAAAAAATAATTCAGCAGTTTGTTCAGCATTTATAGTTTTCTTACAAGGCATAAGTATACACATTTTGCTGAAACGATCAACTACTACATATAAATAATCATGCTGCTTTCTAGATTTTGGCAAACCTCCTACAAAATCCATAGAGATGCTCTCCCATGGTCTAGAAGGTACCCAGCAAAGGAGTATACAAGCCAAGCTTCCTATTACTAGGCTTGCTGGTAGCACATAATGAACAACCTCTTATGAACCTTGAAACATAATCTACCATGCGAGGCCAATAGCAATACCTCTGTAGATGTGCAACTGTTTTGCTTACACCAAAGTGATCAACAATAAGAGAAGAATGAGCTTCTCTTTCAAAGATTCAAAATATTTTTTGTTGCTTGCTTCCCCATTGGAAAGCATGCTTGACAATTGTCACTGCATGCATAGGAGCTGCTATAGAAGAGAAGTTAGAGATGAACTTCCTCCAATATTGAGTTGTACCCAAAAAACTTCTTACCTCTGTTATGGATTTGGGAGTAGGCCACTTCATGATAGCCTCAATCTTAGCAGGATCAATCCTCAAAGCACCTCCTCCTACTATGTGTCCCAAATAAACCAGAGAAGTCTTTCCAAATTCACACTTTGACATTTTAAGAATTAACTGATTCTTCTTCAACATCAAGTACTTTCCTAACATGCATGATTAAACAGAAAGTAATCAACCCTTCAAGTTAATCACACATACATGTTTAAGATACCAGGAAATCATCATGATCCCTATGCTCATGCACATCATTCTCATGCATGCAATTCATCTTTCAACTTTCTCTTAAGTACAATCAAAAGTACAATATCCTTGATCACATGTACATGTACTTTCAAAGCTGAAATGAATATAACTTTTGCTGCGATAGAGTGAGTCTCATACTCATCTTTTACCTTCATGGTGAAATTTTGGCAACAACATAAAAAAAACATGCATACATCCAAAGTTTGTATATAAAAAAAGGAGTATGTCTTACTGTATCAAGAAGTTCATCCACTTCTTACCAAGCCACTTCAATGGCGATTTTTGTTGCAGCAGCAATTCTTCAAGTGAATCTTCCACATCGATAATGGAATCCATAGATCCACTTGTGTCAATGTTTTTGTCCTCAAGCTGCATGTGCTTTGGACGACTTGTTGGATGCAAGGTCCAACAATGAGAAACATGATGTCCCTTCTTTTGACAAAATTTGAAACTTTCAAGCACTTTCTGAGAAAGTTTTCTTTGCCTCATCTGCTTCATGTGTGCTTTCTTTTTCAACTAGCATCTTGAAGCAGCATGGTTAAATCCACCACAAAATGTGCAACAAAACTTCCTCGTTTGCTGCATAGAATGTCCATCTTTTTTTTCTTTGAGAAATGATGAACTAGTAGAGGAAACAACTTTCCTTTTCAAACTTTCATCACTGTGCTTGTCAGAAAATTGTTTACATTTGCATGCTCGCCATAAGCGACATGTTTACCCTCTACTTGCTGCAATGATGGCTTAAAACAATGGCAATCATTCTTGAAACAGTTTTGGCATATATTCATTTGAGAACTTGGGATAAAGGTTCTTTTAAAATTTTCATCACATGCATTCAAAGATTTGAATTCTTCACCTTTAAATTGTTCATGTCCAAGACCAACATTCTTGGGTCACTCCACAACTGAAATAGGTTCAACCATGCCTTGTGCATGCTTGCCCAAACCTTTGCCTTCTTGATAGCCCATCTTAAACATTAATTTGGACCCCATACCTCTTGTATGTTTCTCAGAAGAACCAACACACTTTTCAATTGAGGAAATTGAAGACAAGTTTGAATGATTTACCTCATCCTCATGCATTTTCTTGGACAAAGCTTCTTGAGCTTGAAGGAGTTGTTTCTCCATGTCATGCAGTCTTTGGAGTATTATTTCCTTGCTCATCCTTCATCGCCATCAATTGTGCATGAAGCTTAACACTTTCCCTTTGATCCTCAATGAGAATCTACACCATGTCCTTCACCTTCAGGAACTCATTCTTCATGTCATCATTGAAGAATTTTGTGAAGGAGGAAACTCCACTTATGGAAGAAGTTGACATTATGGAAATGGTCAATTAAACAAAAGAAACTTCCAAATAAGAGTTCTCAAAGCTTTCAATCAAATGAAAAGCTTTAACCAAATGTCAAACAAAAACCCTTTTCTTATTCAAGCAACCTGGTAGCATCAACACTTGGAAGACAGTTAGAAGATCTTTGCACAAAAACAATCAAAAGACAACTACACCAGAGATTGATTGAAAGAGCATTTATCTACTTTTCAATTGTATAACAAGAGCATTTCGAAGGCTTCCTGGCTCGTTTCAGGCTCTGTCTATACTTTTGACTGCTTTGATACAAAGAAACAACAACATAGCTCTGATACACTGATATGAATTTGAAACTACTTGAAAGGTTTGCAAGGATCAATTTAGTATTAACATGTTTAAAAACATCCATATCTTGCAATAAAAAAACAAAATGAGTTTGAGCTTTCATATCCACTCAGCATAACAAAAAATTTCCTTTACTGTTTAAACAAATCAAAAAGAATTTGTTCAGCAAAATAAAATCAACCACGATGCAAAAGAAGTTGATGAAGCAGTTCCCCCCTCCTGGGCTACGTCTGCTGGGTCCAAGGCTCCCAAATGGGTCAGCCCTCATTTTGATTAAATACTCAAAATGAAATTACAGCTGAATAGAAGTGTCTACAGGTGAAATAGACTACAAAATTGGATTCAGAAAACATGAATCCTTCAGGATTGACTACTGGTTCACCTCCAATGGATACCTGCAACCTGAAACAGTTCTCACAATACTGGGCCCTGGTGGCTCCTAGAACTTCCACGGCTCCAAAACCTGTGTAAATGACCTCTGATGGAAAAAACACCTGTGCCAATGGCTTTAGCACGTCCAAAATACCCAAAATGAAAAAAAACAATTCTTCCAAAATGGACTTTCCTAGCCAAAGTTATGGCCATTTAATGAAAACTGCCAGTTTCCCCTAAAAGGACTCCAACTAACTTTAGTGGAGCTCCGCCAATTATGGCAGGACCGCCAAATTTGGCGCTCCGCCAAAAATTCTGCCAATCACGCCTTAACCGCTGGCTGAATTTTTGCATGTGACCACGTTGTAGTTAGCATCGGATTTCGTGTTGGCCGTTATGGTTAGCCCTCGGTTCTCGGCCCTAGGTCACATGGTGTGGGCGCTGGCCTTTAGGGGCTGGCCCCCTTCTATTACCGCCCAGTTCAAAATTTAAATTTTATAATTATTAAACTCTGCCCTTTTTAACAGATTTGCTGCCATGGTATCACGGTAAGTCACATATTTGGTGAGCGGGAGGTCGTGTGTTCGAACCTCATCGCCACCCATCTTTTGAACTGCGCCCATAACACATAAGCCAACCTTTGCTGACGTCAGCTTGGGGCCACATGGAAGCCTCCGGACTTGCCATGTGGCAGCCTCTGATTGGTCCGTCCCCACGAAATATTCTGTGAAATATTCCAAGGAATATTCCGTGGAATATTCCCTTTTTAATTTTTTTTTTAAATTAAAAAAATTAAGGGTCATTGGGCATTTTTGTTTTTTCCATAACTTTCACATAGGGCGACCATTTTTCGAACCATTTGCGGCGTCAGAATCGGGAGGACGAGATCTATCCATTAGTTTAGGTTTGAGTCAATTTTGAGCACTTTAAATTTTGAGCATTTTTCGACACTTGGGACATGAGCCCCTGATAAAATAATGTCATTTATTACCAAGGTGTGGGTTATGTATTTACCTATCTCATTCTTTATTAATATTTCTATGGGATATAATTTACTATACACCATATATATTGGTATTATTTATTAACAACTAAATCACCGCCAGTGTGTCCCACACATGCTTTACCACAGATAGGTCATGCCAATCACATGGAGGTGGGATGCATGTGAGTACCGGATTCTATTCAATGACTAGATCACTTGAGGATTTCTGATGGATGTCCCTATTGTAGTGTTCCAAAACCCTAACACCCATTACCCTATAGTTTTATTTTGGGTATGTTGTGTGTCCTAGTTTCCATTCCACTTTCCAGTGTTGTGGGATGAGGCTCGAACTTGGGTCGCTTCAAAATGACGGAAGTATCATCCTCAGTGAAATATGTCTCCTCGAAATGCTAACAGAGTATTTCTAACCATGTTCTACGTTTATCAGTGTCAATTGAAGCATGGTGGCATGAAGGTGCAGTTTAGGGTCGCTTGCCTCTTTCCCTTGCATACCTATGACCTTTAACTCTCAAAACCCTCCATGGATCCACTTGAACTCTGGTAAGTTTTTTTTCTTTTATGATAGTCTATCTAATCCTCGTTTTAAGTTCTTCCAGAGTCTCCATGTAACCTATTTTTGATTTCAGGGTTTTTCATTTTGTTTTGAAACCCTTGTGTGCAGGTACGACGATGACCTCCAATGAGCAGTGCTCAATATGCTGTATCGGGTTCTATGTCCACAGTTACAAATTATACACTACAATCTAAATATTTCTTCTACACTTCTTCTAACTGGTTAATACACTAGCTAGTTCTTCTGATATTGTAATAATCTAAAATTGGATGTAGTATAATAGGTGCTGCTCCAAGGAAACTTCACCAGCATCCCTGTCTTTGACATTCTAAGATACACCCAGGTAACTTTTGAGTGTCTCCTATACATAATATTTCTAATATACTTGTGGTGTGAGGCAACTAATTCGAATTTGTTTATAAGTCAATTCTTCTCTTGCTTTCTTCCTTGTAGAAGAGTTTCTAATTCACCATCTCGCCATGGATCCTCATTTTTCTCTTACTTTCTTTTGAAGGGTAATTAGCTACTCTTGCGAGGTATTGGGTTATTATTTCTAGTTTGAAATCCCTTTGTTTCGATTTTTATTCTAATCATTGATTATTTACCCAGTGATTTACTTATTTGATGACTTCTCGATCTTTTCTCAAGGTAACACATAGAGAAACTATATAACCCTTGCCAACCCAGGTAGCTCATTTGTTTTTTTGGTATCTAATCATACCTAGAAGAGATGAATCTTATAAATTTCATTATCGTTCCTGGAATTTACAAATTACTAACTTCCTCTTATGTTGCTACATATTTTCACAGGTATGGTGTACTTTGTGTTATGTAATTCATATGCTTTTTCCCACCCTATGTCGAGACCCCAAGTTTGGCAATGTGATATGTAGGGAAAATTTTAAGAACCCCCCCCTAAATTTACATGTATAATAAATGGGAAAATCTCCATGGTATATAGGAAAAATGGAATGTGATTTTATCAATAATATGATATGTATATATAATTTTTTGGCGAATCTCTCACGAGGCATGGCGAATATTTTACTCAATTATAAAATCTCGTGTTTATTGAATACACAAATGAAATCATTGAATTTCTTTAAAATATCTTTTTAAATCAAAATGACCGAAATTACATATCGATAATCTAGTGGGTGTAAGATAAAATTCACCCGTGCCATTCACAAAAAGCATGAGAAAAAACCTAATACTATATATAAAACCAAGATAAAATTGAAACAAGTATGTTCCCCTTTGCAATTAGAAAAATTACCCAAATTACAATCTATTTACTCCAACATATGTTGGAAAGTTATAGAAGGATGACTAGTGCAATCAATCCATTCCTTTTAGCCCTGGATTTGTTTCAGTTTAAAACAGAAGTATACAATTATACTTGTCCAATGTCTATGCTTTAACCATTCACCTTAAGATGCTCTTACAATATAATTTCCTAAGTCTATTTAGTATCTTCATTATCATAAAAACCAACCTATATCCATCTTAACTCCACATCTACCACTCTTAAGGGGATGAAATCTATTTACCCCTCTGAGCACTTGGTAGACCCAGAATCAAGATGGATCTAAGATAAAATTTCCCCTTTAAATAGTATATGCTCACATGAATACCATGGGTCAATACCATGGGTTATCATAAACCTTGAGCTTAAAAAATACTATTAGTAATTTATAAAAATTAATAAAATTAATAGTTGATTTTTATTTTATTTTTATTTTAACCAAGCTAAAATGTTTATCATACATTAAATTACAACATCCATTTTTACTCTTGATTGGATCAAATATTGTTTCACTCTATGCTAGTTTGCATATCACGATATTTGATACCTCTCGGGGGTAGTAGATCCAGAGTAAAGATGGATCTATTCTGGTTTAATTAAATAGGCTACATTACAAGTGAATACCGTGGGTCAATACGATGTGCCATTTTGGTGAATACCATGGGTCAATACATGTGCCATTTTTATTTTTATTAATACTAATATTAGGTTTAATAATGTTTTTTTGCATGGTATTAATATAAAAAAATAAAAAAATGTTTTATTTGTTTACCATACCTCT
>APFE030569472.1:393043-405770 GCA_000404065.3 Pinus taeda
AATAAAACCTATTCTTGAAAATGGGCGAATGGAAGGTTGTAACTCCTAATTTCAAAGGCTAAATTTACCTTTTTTACCCTCTCCCTTAAAATAAGGTGGGCTATTTGAGGTGATTTGTAAAAATGTACTATGATACAAAATATTCGCCCACTAAAAATTTAAAACCCCTTAATTTCGACAAAGGGCAAACATTCGCCCCTAAAATTACCCCTAGTGATATGCTGCTACAGGCGGACTGTCTACTCTTGCCTTTGTGAAGGAACTTGTTGATAATGATTTCTATTGGAAATCACTGTTACTTTTTATATTACAGTTAGGATGGATGTTGTTGGGAGCCCCTCACTAAACATAGGAATCATTAATTTTTCCAAAAAATAAATTGTAACATTGCAACTCAGAGTGTATATCTCTGTTGAGTTATTTGTCTATAATGCATGTTTATTCCTAACACAACCCCACCTCGATAATTGATAGAATTTTATAGATTATAGCCCCTCAGTAAGATATTCACAATTACAACCAAATAAAAAAATATTCGCAATTATAACAAAACAACAAAACTTCCTCGTCAAATAAAACAACAATAAGTTTAGAAAATATAGTTTCCTAACAAGTAGATTTCTGATCGTAATTTCCTAGAATGAACTTGCAAGAACCAATTATCGCCCAACCATGAACTATTGCCTCTAGTTTTTCCCAAGTTGAGATCCTTTTTTTATTTTCCCAGAATCAATAACGTCTTGTGATTCTTGGTCAATGTATTTTATGCCTTTATTCCCTAGTAGACTTTCCTCAATGACATCCCACTTTCTAGGGTCTGCCAACCCCATAACCTAGGTTTTTTTCTATATTTTTTGAAAAAGTATCTTCCTTTTTCGTTAAAGTCCATCGTTTTCTCCCACAACACTTTATTCGCCCATACTCAATGATTTTTCCTCACTGAGTGATTTAATTTATTTTTCTCTTCCAATCCTATTAAATTTTAATCGACAACCCCTAAGGATTTTTAGGAGTAATTTAAGGGAATTTTTTTCAGTCCTATCCACATTCAATTACGGATTGGAATAATGATATCATCAACTCAATCATTCTTTTCCAAATAAATATTCCATTTTTTATTATCAAAATATGTTTATTACATCATCATCTTTACTCCAAAATGAGCTTACTATGGATTTCTTGCCATTACTAAAAATAGTTTAGTCTAATTAAAGCATATTTACATAAGTATAGAGAGGTATTAAAGTAACATCCTCATTCACCTTAGAGGCAATATTAAGGGTGAAAGATGACATTATTGTAATTGACCCAATCTCCAAAGTCCTTTTATGGAAATAAGATCTTAAAATTTCGTCATTTTTCAATATTCTCAAAAACATAAAATAAACACTGCCATTATGTCCATCTCGTCGAGAATTTTTTGGAGATATAAATTTCTCTACCACATGGTGCCCAACTAGCAGTCCTCAATCCCACATGTATTATTCCATGTCTCTCCACCCAAGCCATGTGTTAAGACTACCTAAGTGGAATCCATGTCAAGCTATTTCCTAGGTTAACATGCACACACTTGAAAAGTCCCAAGGTGATATAGGCGAAAGTTCTTGTATTGGCCCCATCTCTCGGCCTATTTCATCGGTGGTAAAATATGGCACCTTTCCAAACTCCCAAGAAAAAAACCCATTTTACTGTCGTTCTCCTAGAATGTTTCTATGTCTCCACATAAAACCTCATTGGGATTACTCTAATGTCATTCAGTCCATGTGCCTTCCTCCAAGCATGCCATGTGTCATTTGTTTCTAGGCCTTCAGGCCCTCCAATGTAGCGAAATCTGGCTACCACATGGCATGCCATCATGGCACCACATTATCCTAGGTACACATCACTTGCTACTGTGGCTCGACTCATCCCAAATCACAAGTGCAAAACAAGGATTTTACATTACAATATTTTCACATTGACCACTAGAATTTCTTCCATCTCGGTCTTTTTCCTTGTCCACTTATCTCAACTTTCTGGTGATCACCCTGGGTCACCTGGAAATAGGACCTCAGGATATATAATTTATTGTCCGCTATGGAAATTACCTTCCTTGACACATGGTCAATTTGTGTCACCACTCTCCCCTTATATTTGTATATATTTATATGCAAGCCTTCATCAAGGCTCTCGACACATAACACATATTCATATACATTTACACAATTGTTGAAATAGTCAACCATTTCTATCCATTCCAATCATAAGACCATAGTCTTGGTAAGATTAATCCTCTCTACGGATAGGGATGATCCCTCTAGCCCAATGAGTGGTTCTAGCAACTGAAAGGGTGATCAACTAGACATCTTCCTAGATTATAATTAAAAACTAGAACAAGATAGATAACCTATCTTGCTTTGATGCTATTCCAATTTCCTTTGTTAAGATATTTGAATTTCTTGTGTCACAAACTCGTTCCTACTTCTTTCAGTTCTTATGTACTTGCAAAAGTATCCAAGAGACAACAAAGCATACCAAAACCAATAAAAAATCCAATAATAACCTACTTATCTGATCAAGGAATGCCAAGCAAATACATACATGAACATATATATATTGGGAATATGAACCAATAGTTGTATTATTATTTAAAGAATAAAGGAGAAGCTTACAACCATAACCTTCATGTTAAAATGCTATCCTTGAGTGGTAATCCAAGTCCAAGCCAAGAAACTCTCCAATACTCCTTCTCCAAGTCTAATGAATAGCCTCTAAGAACAAGCTCAACATAGGAGTGTAAATGGACATAGAGCAACCATTTGGGAATGGTAGTGGGGGAATTTATAGGTTGGGAGAGGGAGTTAGGCCTCCTCCTAAGATAGGATTAGGCCCAAATATCAAGGAGATAGCTCATAATGATGACACTAAGTGGTGAAATTAGGAGGATCCGACCTCATCTATGTGAAACCACTTCCAGCTCGCCGCTTTGGAAGCTTATAAACACGAAGCTTCTCATCCTGTTTGAGAAAAATTCCTTTTTGAGACCATCATTGGCTTAACAAGGTGCAATAGGTGATCATCACAGTTTTGAGCTTCATAAGGGCAATGACCCTCATTTTAGGGCTTCAAGAGTCATTTCTTTATGGAAAGTTCTAGATGATTTTCCAAGCAAATTTAAAGGAGGGATCTGAGTTGTATACATTGATGAATATACTGTATAAAGATAATGTTTTGGGAACTTCAAGGTATGTCATAAGGAAGTGCAAGAGGCATGACAAATACTATGTAACAGATGCCCCTTAAAGCATGAAGTCATAATAGGGAGTGATGGCTGAGATGCTTTACGAGCTCTTGCAAGGACGAGGACACACACTGTCAAGAGATCTGCAATCAAGGATCCATATACATATAAATATATGAGATCAAGACATGAATCCATGACATGGTCGCAGCCATCTGAATGATGAAGACTAGATAAAATATCCATGATATGGGTGCAACCATCCAGATAACAAGGATCATCATAAGTATAAAGTTTCACGATATGGTCACATCCATCTGTATAGTAGAAACATGTGGACAATCATGAATGACATATAACTCCATGTAGCTTGAGTCATAACAAACAAGACTCAGGGTCTTGCACTCCATCTCAACCCGATCAATGTACGAATCCTAAGATGCGAATAAATGTGTTGAAGTGAAGCATGCTAGAACACCACCTGATTACTAGCCAATGAGTTGGGCCGTTAGTAGATATGAGAGTAACCACCAATAATGATAATGGATCTCAAGGTACAACAATACAATACATGGATTTGATAATGAAGTTGATGTCAAATACTCATGGAATCACCCAATTGAGAGCTGATAATGAATACCTATCATCAGATGTGAAGAACTGGAAATTAGGGCATGCCAGCTATAAGGTACCGAAAGGGAGTTCCTAAGTCATCTTCCTAGATAATGAGTTGAAGTCGACATGAAGTGACCCATCGAAGGAGGGCAATGATGAATCCCCCATCATTGTCATAGAACAAGGGATAAAGTGGAATGATATTCAAGATTGTAGCAATGACTCAGACAATGTATAGGTAAATAACTACATATTTGACTTCTCTTGAACATATTGTTGATACGACTCTGTAGTGTGGCAACATCTAACTCAACATGGGATTAGAGGTTATGGTGATAGTGTGGAATAGTCAAATGAGAGGCCAAATGGATCACCCAAACCCAAGAGGAAAAGTGATTGAGTGAGGATATCCCAAACCCAACATGAGAGCAAAAGAGTGTCATGTTCAAGAGTGACATGCTGCCTATACAAAGGATGTCTCATCTTTATTTTTCCATACTATTTCTATTTACTACCCAAATTATTTTTATCACAAGCTTTAAAGGTATAGAATATGCTTGTTATGTAAGTTCATTCTTCGAATGAATCCATCCTAATAAGTTTTACAAGCCCTAGGAAGGAGAATCTTGGTCTTGTCATGGTGATGAATCTTTTGTCGCAATTTTTTTAGAGAGTTTGATGTAAGAATAACTCGGTGTCTTTTTCATCTTTACAGAGTTTAAAAAATAAACAAAAAATAAAACACCATCATTTCCCTTTTTGTAATTTGTCCCTCAAACTTGAAAAGGTAGAAAACAATATCCGAGGGAACCTCTTGACTATGTCTACCAAGGTGTACCTTTTTCATAAATAGTCAATCTCAACCTGAAAAAGGGGTAAACGTGTGCTGAGGTGACGTCAATTCATTTAATTTAATGAGTTTGAAATGACAAGTACTCAGAAATCTTTTGAACTATTGAGAGTCAGAAAAGACCTGAAAGATGACTCCATGGGGGTTCCTTTTTTGTTTATTTAATGAGTCCAAAAAAGAGATCAAATAAAACTCCCATAATCAGTAAGAAATAATCATTGTTCACATTGAAGGCACCTGCAACTGCACAAGAAACACACCCATCACCGACATCGAGAGAAAATATTAAAATATTATAAAAATATTCAAAAAAATGAATTTCAAAAGTTATAAATAGGTAAAAGTAATTTCATTTGTTACCATTTTACCAAAGTGAGCTTTGAAATTGTTTTTGTGCCCTAATTATCTTGATATTCCAGTGGCTCTTGCAGGAGATCTAGGGTACCATTTCACAATCCATTTACGATAGTAAGAGCCTCATCCTTGATCTTCCATTTCAGTACTTTTTAATTCAATTTTAATGGTAAATTTTAGGTTAGAAAGGAGGATTTTAAAATTTCAGGTCGACGACCATCACAGGTATGGTCATCTGACCCGCGGTCGTCACGCATGAGCCCAAAGGTTTGCATGATGCCATCGTGATTTTTTGAAAAACAGGCGCGATGGCACCAAGAGTGATTTTTTTAGATTAAAAACTTTATTTAAAGAAAAATTTGTTGACTTTTATCCATGTAAACAGAATTAATAAGTGTTTAAATGATGTTTTGTAGGAGAATATTGTATTGGAGTGGAAAGAAAGAGGCCGTGAGGCTAAAAATTTCCAAGAATCTCAAGATCCGGCATGTATAAATGCTCTGAGGGATTGTGGACTATTGACATTCTTGAGGACCACAGGGTTGAGGGCTCATATGGAGTTACTACCTTGTTTGATCAACATTTGGGATGTAGATTGAGAGACCTTCATCATCAAAGGGAAAGAACTGGAAATGGAGGAGATGGGCATCTATTTCATCGTAGGATTATCCTTCCAAGGAGAAGCAGTTCAACTCTTTGAATCTCACCATGGAGGTGAGAATAATAGGAGTCTAGTCCATAGATACTATCCCGGTGTCAAGATAACCAACAAAGGTAAGGTGAAGATCACAATAATCACCAACAACCTCATTCTAAGAACAATTTTGTTCACCATGGTGCATGTATCTAGAATGGAAGATTTACATGAGGCTTCCAAGTCTTAGTTTCAGTATGTTATTGTGTGCTTTACCCCCACTATATTCAACTGGTGTGGAGGCCTTTTGGAAAATATGAAGCAACAATTGACTACGGGTAAGCATGGACACTTGAAGCAATTTGGGATTGGCTCTATACTGGTGACCTTATTTTTGGAGCAAGTGCCCCTCTTCTTGTATCAATGGGTAGAAATACCACATCCTGCCCCCCAAGGTCGAAGGCTTGTGAGCTGAAGCTAGCTCATGCCTCAGGGAGGCATGGGTCAACATATGCATTAGGAACCATATTTCTTCACTTGGCTTGAACGCTAATTGCTCGTGGTAGATGAATACGCTTATGCTGGCATAGATTTCATAGGGGGTCCAGATCTACCTCTACCACTAGGCGAATAGTGGACCAACACAAGTAATTTTTTTTTTTTAATTTTTCAAGTTTTATGGTTTTTATGAGAGTGTAAACTGGGACTCAAATTATAATAAATGTGCAGACGTGGGACCAGAGAGACCACCAGGCATGTCGCCAATAACACAATGAGTTGCCCATCTGATAGTGGGTGCAAACTACGAGGAAGGGGCTGACCCCTTAGCTGATATGGAGTACAATCTGGAGGTAATAACTTGAGGGGTTCCAGATTATGCCACTATTGACGATGTTCCACTGTGCTGGTAGAGACATACTGTGGGAGTCTCTATGCGACTGCGTTGGATGTTAGGCCAAGTGATCAGAGCAGTCATGTGCTACCATGAGCACCATGCATTTTGACAATGTATCTAGTATTTTACACATTTTGTGGGTTTTGAAAGCCATGTGTCCCAAAACACTCTATTTTTTGACATTTTGATGTAAACACTCTAGTAAACGCGATACATATATCTATATATATATATATAATATATATATATATTATATATATATGAATATTTTATTTCTACTTCTGTGTTCATAACATGATTTAGTTTTACAAATGATGCAAATGTCTACCAAGAACAAAATTTGCTAATGCATAAACTAATGTATTTAAATTAGATGGAATATCTTGATATGTGATGTAATCAAAATTTATTTCCAAAAATATAACAGGTAGACACATATGCAAAATTTGTGGATTTCTCATTGAGTAATGATAATTTAATTGTAACACAATGAGCTGCGAATCCAACTTGACAACTAAATCCCTAATTCCAAGAGCAACTACTTCTGACAAGAGTTAAATAACTGCACTATATTCAACAATAATATCAGTTATTCAACCAAGGCAGATACCTTGTAAGTTAATCAGCATGCCATTAGGGTCATAAAGTACCCATGTTGTAGAAGTGAGGTTCCATGTGCTACGACAAGCACCGCCAGCAAAACCATTGTAATCACTTGATGACGTCTACAAATCGAGTGAAACATAAGATAAACATAAAAACATATTTTTGCAAACCAAACCAACACACTAGAAATAAAAAAAGCACACAAATGACTGAAATCACTAATGTACAAAAGTTATTACATGAATTTCACGCATACTACTTTTCGAGATACAACCCATTATGGGGCTATGACAATGCATTTCCCTCATAATCACATAGCTCATAGGCACCTTTCTGCAATATATGCTTGACAATGTAGGGCCCATGCCACATAGGTTCGAACTTGCTTGCTCCCAATTTACTGTTGGCTTGATCATAAAGAAGGACCAAGTCACCTTCAGTAAAAGTGTGAGGAGAAATAGTTTGGTCAAAATGAGCTTTGACTTTCTTCTTTTGAGCTTCGTTGATCATCATAGTGATGTGACGAGTCTCATCGAGTATCTCAAAATATAATAGTCGTTCCCCTTTAAGCAAGGTATTCGCAAGAAGTTCTATAGATAGCTTAAGTGAAGATATTTCACATTCGATTTGAAGAGTTGCCTCCAAACCATACACTAGCTGGAATGACATGAATCTAGTGGTTATCTTAGCAAACGTTCTATAAGCCCAAATAGTAGAGAATAACATTAAATGAAAATCCTTTTTGTGCTTCCAAATGGTACACTGAAGCATAGTAATCAAAACCTTATTGACTTGTTCAACTTGTTCATTGGCCTGTGGATAATAAGGAGTTGAGCTATCATCCCGAAGGTCTAACTGAGCAGTTATCTCTACCATCATGTGCTGACGAAAATGTGATCCATGGTTAATCATGATAGCTTGAGGGACATCAAAACATGCTATGACATGGTTAAAAAGGAACTGCGTAGTAGTAATACCATCATCATTGTATGTAGGCATCGCCTCAACCCACTCTGTAAAATAGTCGACGGTGATGATAATAAAACCATGCCCCCCGGCCAAGCGAGGGTTACATGTCATGAAATCAATGCCCCATTTGGAAAATGGGCCAACGGTAATTACTGGGTGTACGGGGGTGGGTGGGGCATGCTGCTCATGATTGAAAATATAGCATTCATGGAGTTTTTGAACAACGAGAATGCAGTCTTTGAAGATAGATGACCAGAAATAACCAACGCGAAGGATTTTCTGAGAAGTGGCATATCCAGACATATGACCACCCTAGGGACCATAGTGGCAATCATTTAGGATGTGCTCAACCTCTTCAAGGGTGAAACATCTATGAAGGAAAAAGTCCACATTGATCCAATATAATGTATCACCGAGGATCCGATAGGGCTGGCACTAATGGCGGACGCGACGTTGGTCTAATCGGGACAATTCATATCGAAATGTCTGGGTCTGGAGATAAAAAATAATTTCTTCATACCAGGGGTTAAGAGTGCTAATCACAAATAGCATTTCATTAGGTATCTGCTCAGTGAAATCAGTTGGTGTGCTTGCACACAGAAGAGTGTAGATTAACTCAACAAAGATGAGCGGTTTCTTTGATTTGGCAGCAGTAAATTCCAAATCAAACTCCTGCAGGATGATGATCCATTTAGATTATTTTCCCCCAAGTAACTGGTGAGTTAGTATATATGTCATGGGGTTATAATGAGAAATCATAATGTTTTTCCATAAAAGGATATAGTGTCGAAACCTTTGGACGACATGAACTTCCACCAAAGCAAGCTTCTCGACATGAGCATATTAAGACTCAGTATCAAGAAGGTTTCAACTCAAATAGTAAACCACGTGCTCTTTGTCATCATCGTCATCCTGAATTAACAACATAGCAATAGTGGTATTAGTCATACCTAGATACAGGAATTAATCACGATGGTAATCGGGGGGATGCAGTAAAGGGCCACTAATCAGGGTTTTCTTTAAAGCATCAAAGGATTCTTAGGCAACTTCATCCCAGATAAAAGGGATCCCCTTCTTAAGTAGGTGGGTAAAACCTTGATCAAGGTTAGCATAATTAGCGACAAATCGATAGAGAAAATTAGCTTTTCCCTACAAGCTCTCAAATTGCAGTAGTGATGAAGGAGGGGGTAAGTTGACTATTGCCTCAGCTTTCAAAGGATCAATCCTGATACCTTCACGAGACACCAAAAAACCTAAGAGCTAGCCAGAATCGACACAAAACACACATTTGTGTGGATTGAGATGGATATTATAATTCTAACATCATAAAAAGATGGCTATTAAGTGATCCAAATGGTTACGACATTTAACTAAATGAGCAAGTAAGTCATCAAGGTATGGCTGAACAATGTGTCAAATGTCATCGAATGCATAGGAAATTGCTCGCTGAAAGGTAGCACAAACATTATTCAGACCGGAAGGAATATTTTTGTAAGCGAAAGTACCCCAAGGACAGATAAAGGCTATTTTATGCTGATTATTGGGTGAAATGGTAATCTGGTTATAGCCAGAAAAACTGTCCATGAATGAACAAATTTCATTCCGAGTGCATTCATCGATGATTTGGCCGATAAAGGGAGTAGGATAATCATCCTTAGGATGGGCGATTGATATCATGGTAATCAACAAAAACACGTATGGTGCCCTACCTTTTGGCAATAGGGGCGATATTGGATACCCAATCCATCTGTTAGCGTTTGACATTTCACCTCAGGATGAGAAAGGCAAATCTCAAAAGCTACATCAAACCATTCAACCCCGTAGCTAGCCCTACGAGGCAAGAGAAGGCTCTCTCCGGTCTATCTCGTAAAATCTTCAATGGATGAGATGACCAATAAGGTAACACTGATATTAGGCTAGTAAACTGATAAAAGAAGTTGATTTTGGGATTTTTGGGTTTTTGGTGGCAAGTTGAGGAGAGGGCAAATTTGGTTGCGGGGATGGGACACAGTTTCTGTAGGGGAGTCTTTGGGGCGAGGTAGGAGGCCGTGCTGATGTCTTTGACTGAAGTGAATGGTCATGAATGAAAGAGAGAATGCTAAAGAGAGAAAACAATGAATTTGAATTCTCTTTAAACATTAGAAAACATCAAAATTAAACAAACTTAAAAGCAGAGCATGACAAGCATGAATTCTTACTTTATCACTTCATTTGTTTAATATGCAGAAGTATAGAAGGAAAATGAAACACATAACAAAGCTTACAATGACTAAAGAAACACACCATCAACACATGAGTCCACAAGAATCCCAAAGATGACTGCAAAACCCTGGTCTTCCTTGCCAAAAATTGCAAAGATACAAGAGATAATACAATGAGCTACTGCTCTCTCAAGAGTCCAACCTTCCAACCCCTAAAAATGACTAAGAAAATACATAATATAGGGAAGCCAACCTCTTCCCTTGCCTCTAGGGGTCTAGCTCATCCTTCTAGGAGCTGTTTCAACCAATTCTAAGCTAAGCACTACAAACTAGGCAATCAAAACAACTTGCCTCTATAAACTTGGAAATCAGTTCATACATTCAATTTTTACCCTTTACATGAGAAATTATTCTAGAAGAGTTAAACAAGAGTAAAAGTATTCAAAAAGTGTCACAATTACATTCATTATGATCATCATTAACCTCAGAAAGTCAAAAAAGGTCAAAACTGGAATTTCTGGGCTGAACTAGTCAAATCTGGCAACATTTCCTCAATGGGTTGCACACCTTTTCTCAACGGGTCGCACACCTTTGGAGCTCTGTTTGGAGGCCTTCCCTGTATCAGAATTGGGCGTAGGATAACTTGTTTGAAAGGTCTACGAGTCTAATTTCCAACACAACTAGAAGTTTTGAATTTGGAGGTCATTTGCCTAGACAAACCTCAATTTTTCCAAGACTTCTTCTGCAAGTCAGAAAAGGGGCATAAAGTCAAACTTTTCATGTATTTTGACCTTTTGGAGGCCCAGAACTTGATGAAATTTCTTAATAATGGATGAGAAAGTGTAACTTTTCATGACAAATCCAGAAATGCTGATTTTTTGCAAAACAGAGCTAGGATGACAAAGGGTCTCACGGGGGGTGAGACCCGTTGAGGAGACAAAACTTGCAAATTTCCAAAAATCACGAAAATTACCCAAAATTCTCAGAATTTTTTGGGATTTGAGCTGTGGCTGGGCTAGTGGGTGCCATGATCCTTGAGTGAAGCCTCAGCCAAGATACGGAGGGGATTTGGCATCTTTCTCTGTTTTAGTGCTTCGCTCAACCTCCTTTGAAAAACATTCATTTTAGCCTTGCAGACATGCATCCTTGCCCAATAGTGATAGTGATTTTTCTCCTTTGTACCTCAACCTATGTAGATGATGAATGGTCATCATTTTTCACATCGTCATCATTTTGCTCATAAGTTTTGGTTTCTGACATGGTTTAGGAGCAAAGTGGACAAACTGAACTGCTTTCGCTGCCTGCAGAAAGTGTTGAACTCTATGCTGTTTCAAGGGGACAAGAACATGAGGGAAATGTTAGGGGAGGGACCTTATGTGCCAGGAATTGGGAATATATGAATAACAGGGAATTTAGAGAATACATTGCAAACATCACTGCACATGCATCATCAAATTCATGTGTTTACATGGGCATATGGAGAGGTAGGGTTAGGGTTTGAGTTTTAGTGTTTAGGGAGAGGGGTAGGGTTTGTATTTATTTTACAATTTTAACAAAGGGAAATTACATGGAAATACAAGGGAAGTGGAAAAGGGTAAAGAGGGAAATATTTACAAGGGAGAAAACATGAACAGCAATAATCCCTAGCACATTTCAATAAACACACATTGCAGCCATATGGAGCCTCTTCCTCTTGCACAATTTGATCTTTAAACCCATTCATGATGTCCTTTAAACATAAACAACAACCATTTTCAAGTTTGGAGAACCTACCTCAAGCAATTTGATGATTTGGAGGGAGTTTGAGCAAATTTGTTTTGAGTTTGCAAATATACAGCTCAATAGGTCTCGCAGGCCTCTCAACGGGTCGCACACCACCTTGAACGGGTATCGCACATTGAAAGCTCTGTTTGAAGGCCTTCCCGGTGTCAGAATTGAGCAAAAGTGGGCTTTCTGGAAAGTAATTTTAGTCTAATTTCTAACCCAATTGGAATTTTTCAATTTGGAGTTGATTTGACCTGTCAAAAATCCAATCTCCGAAGACTGGTCAAAAAGTGTGAAATGAGACTGCCTCAAGGAAGAGTGCTGTTGCAGTCAACTTTTGAATGCCTTTCTCAACCCCAAATTGAGCTAATGATAGCTCATTGGAAATATATTTGTGTCTAGTTATCAATTGACCCATGAAGAAAATAATTTGGCCAACCAAGCTAGGAGAAAAATTGATTTTCCCAAGGTCACTTCAGAGGTGTCTTTGATTCTCCTGAGGCAACGAAATTATTGACATTTCTCTCAAACCATGACACCTGTGTAAAAAGTGAAGGAGGTTTTTCTTCTTTGGCATGTTTTGGACAAAAATATCTCTCAGTTTTCCAAAATTCATCTT
>APFE030569472.1:405790-420913 GCA_000404065.3 Pinus taeda
AGAGATTGAGTGAGGGGAAAGGGTCCAAAAGGGAAAAACACAGGCCCAACCTAGAAAATTGCCAAGTTGTAGCTAGAATCTAGGGTTTGTGGAAAAATGAGGAATTTGGCGAATCTAAGAGATGGGAAGTGTTTGATAAGGTATTTTAAGGATAGGGGAAGGTGTATGAACATATGGATACAATTTTTTCTGATGATTTGACCATCCAAGAAAAATTGGCTTCAAAACCCTAGGAGAGGGAAATGAACTTGCCAAGGCACAACTGAAGCATGAACAAGATGTAAAATGACTCATTAGACACTGACATGATAATGAAAACCCTATGAATGATGATAGACTCAGCTGAATAGCGACATAGATTGGCATTTGGGCAACTTTAGAAGGAGTTAAAGCAAACCCTAGACCTAATGCTTAGTGACCAAATGTTGCTTGAAAAGTTCTTGAAATGACAAAATTTGACCTTAACACTCTGAAACCACTTTGTAAGAGCATATTTGATCACTGGAGGAAGGCTGGAAAGGCTGACACTAACATTGGCTCCAATGGGGATGGTAGCTCCTTGGAGGTACCAAGAACTTTAGACCTTTGGGAGAGCAGACCAGTGCTTTCAGCCATTGGGCAATGGAGTCAAAAACTCAAGCTGAAATGCATGACTGAAAACCGACTCAATACTTAAACACAAACGACCAACTAAAAATGATGCTCAAAGTGGAGCTTATTCATCACAACCTACTCTAACAGTTTCATTGATCACCTGATCAAGTGAAATGAAACAATCAATGCAACCAAGTAAGTATCTCATCTGCTGTTTGAAATCTCCGCAAGTTCTCACTTATGACCAACCAGAGAGAACTACTGAAAGGCAACTCCCATGAAAATTTGAACTCAAGTTGATTGCTGATAAACTTGCAAAGTGCAAATTGACTGGATGACTGTAAGAATACTACAAAAGGATCTTCATAAACATAGCTCGAGTCCAAGTAATCTTCATAGCTAGATATCAAGACTTCCCTCACATCTGTGCTGTGTTTCTTGGGTGATTGCAGCAAGCTATCAAAAGGATCCTGAAATTCATGAAAAACCAAACTCCGTTGCTAATTACAAACAGAACAAAAGTCTCCGTCATCAATCTCCTCATATGACTGCAAACCTTGATGTGGGCTTTGTAATGAAAAATTTGTTAAACAAGAGAATGAAGGTGACCTTTGAAGAAGATTATCATCAATATTCATTTCCGGCACATGGTTAACTAATGAAGGAAAACTTTTACAGCAAACATCATCCAACACACGTGCAATAGGATCATCAAAAACTTGAGAAGACTGCTACAACCCATTTTCTATTGGTTCCAATGTGATTACATGATTGCCTACGTGCTGCTCATTCTTTACTGAAGATGTGTTATGCAAATTTCCCTTCAAAAGCTGAAATGATTCAAAACAGAAAGGAAGAGAACCTTCTTGTATCATTTGATCATATGTGTCAGCTTCTATGCCATCATCTACAACTTGAAAATCAATGGCATTCGAGGGCTGCAGTTCTGGATATGACAAGTCTTGAAAAAGGTTTTCATTGCTCTCAAGATGATCCAAATCAAGACTTGTTGAGATTTGATTTCTGATTGCATGGTAGTTATCTCTGATGAACTGAAATGAATCAAAACAAAAAGGTAAAGATCCTTCACTTACTTCAAAATTTGCTGCACTTTCCTCATCAATGTCATAGCTGATATGTGATGGCTGAACATTGTATTCAAGCTGCTGAAAATGAACTTTTTCCTCCCATAAACTAGTTGTTGATTCGTCTGCAAGATTGGCTTCTATTTGGAGAAAATAATCTTCATCATACTGATCAAACCGAGGAAAATCATCATCAAACATACACATCATATCAACAGCTCTCTCTTCGCCAAGGTGATCTACAAAACAAGCATTATCAGATCTATGGCAACTAGGATAAGAAACAAAATGTTTTGGATCAGCAACTTGTTCTTCTTCAATTAGCGAGCCATGAGCTAGAACATAATCATCATTCCTTGCGTTGATCTTGTCCATCATCTTTTCCACAGCACTTACCAAAAGGTAAAGTTTCACCTCTAGAGATGTTGATTCGACCGGATCTATGCTTTTCATCTCTTCTTCTTTCAACCTTGCCCGTCGGATCAACAGATGCGCCTCTACATTTACTGCACTGTTTTGCATCTCATGAAGCATTGCAATGTCCCTTTCTCTCAATTGAAACTCCATCCCCAGATCAAAGGCACCCGGATAGTGCAAGAGAGGAGATCTAGGAGTAGGCCTTATATCAGCTGGCATTGAATAATAAACTTGGTTAAATCTGGCCAAAAACGGTTGTACTGTCTCCCCTGGCAATCTTTTCTGCTGCTTATACTCTTCTACAATTATGAAAAGGTTTAGTCCAATCATCCACCTGTTGAGAAAAACTTTGACAAACTGCTGGAAAGCTGACATGCTTGCATTAGGCAGGGCTTTGAACCAACTCTTCACTTTTCCTTGCAAAGAAAGAGCAAAAAGCCTTATACTAACATCTTCTTCATCAAATTCAAAAAGATCTAGAAAATTCTCAACGTTCTGCACATGTTGCTCAGCGTTGACATTCTTACTTTCACCATCAAACCTCGGCAAGTATAGATCATAGTTTTTGGGGAAAGCATGAAGAATAGAAGGTAAAACAATAGGTTTATACCGATCTGGAATTTTACAAGGTGTAAGGGTATGTACAGCAGGTATAAAGTTAGACTTGGTTGCTTGGGGCTCATCAATTTGAAGATGGTCATCACAAAATTCAGAAAAAGGATCTTGATCAAGCTCAAAGGCATGCAAATCTTTGGTTTTCACACTTTTCAAAGGGAAAGAATCAACTACATGCCGAGGATCTCTTCTCAAGCATAGTATACTTTGCAAAGCCTTCTTTACATTCTTGGGAAAAGAGAAGAAATAATTTATGACAAAGAACAAAATGTCTTGGATGAATTTCAACTTGAGTACCTAATCTGTCCATGTTGTCCTTTAATGTTTCTGTTGGTCGGGATCATCCTCCAGTGGAGTCTTTGGATCTGATCTCAAAACTGATTTAGAGTCACCAGGTGAATGATTTCAGCCTGTCAAGTGTCTGATCAGTGTCCACCATCAACAATCAGATCTAAACTTGATACATGTACTGGGGTAAAATGAAATTGAAGTGCTATGTTCACAAGCTCACAGAGATTGACTGAAGCAGTGTTTATCTACTTGCGCTAATGCAAAGCAAGAGCGTTTTCGAAGGCTACCTGGCATAACTTCAGGCTCTGTCTAATACTTATGAAACAAACACATCAACCCACAAACAAGTTTGTTCTCCCTAGTATGGTCGCCAGTATGTTAGCGTTTGACATTTCACCTCAGGCTGAGAAAGGAAAATCTCAAAAGCTACATCAAACCATTCAGCCTCGTAGCTAGCCCTACGAGGCAGGAGAAGGCTCTCTCCGGTCTATCTCGTAAAATCTTCAATGGATTCGATGACCAATAAGGTAACACTGATATTAGGCTAGTAAACTAATAAAAGAAGTTGATTTTGGGATTTTTGGGTTTTTGGTGGCAAGTTGAGGAGAGGGCAAATTTGGCTGTGGGGATGGGACACAGTTTCTGCAGGAGAGTCTTTGGGGTGAGGTAGGAGGCCGTGCTGATGTCTTTGACTGAAGTGAATGGTCATGAATGAAAGAGAGAAGGCTAAAGAGAGCAAACAATGAATTTGAATTCTCTTTAAACAGTAGAAAACATCAAAATTAAACAAACTTAAAAGCAGAGCATGACAAGCATGAATTCTTACTTTATCACTTCATTTGTTTAATATGCAGAAGTATAGAAGGAAAATAAAACACATAACAAAGCTTACAATGACTGAAGAAACACACCATCAACACATGAGTCCACAAGAATCCCAAAGATGACTGCAAAACCCTGGTCTTCCTTGCCAAAAATTGCAAAGATACAAGAGATAATACAATGAGCTACTGCTCTCTCAAGAGTCCAACCTTCCAACTGCTAAAAATGACTAAGAAAATAAATAATATAGGCAAGACAACCTCTTCCCTTGCCTCTAGGGGTCGAGCTCATCCTTCTAGGAGCTGTTTCAACCAATTCTAAACTAAGCACTACAAACTAGGCAATCAAAACAACTTGCCTCTATAAACTTGGAAATCAGTTCATACATTCAATTTTTACACTTTACATGCGAAATTCTTCTAGAAGAGTTAAACAAGAGTAAAAGTATTCAAAAAGTGTCACAATTACATACATTAAAATCATCATTAACCTCAGAAAGTTGAAAAATGTCAAAACTGGAATTTCTGGGCTAACTTGGTCATATCTGGCAACATTTCCTCAACGGGTCGCACACCTTTTCTCAACGGGTCGCACACCTTTGGAGCTCTATTTGGAGGCCTTCCTGGTATCAGAATTGGGCGCAGGATAGCTCGTTAGAAAGGTATGCGAGTCTACTTTCCAACCCAGTCAGAATTTTTGAATTTGGAGGTCATTTTCCTAGTCAGAACTCAATTCTCCCAAGATTTCTTCTGCAAGTCAGGAAAGGGGCAGAAAGTCAAATTTTTCATGTATTTTGACCTTTTGGAGGCCCAGAACTTGATGAAATTTCTTAATAATGGATGACCAAGGGTAACTTTTCATGAAAAATCCAGAAATGCTAAGTTTTTGCAAAATGGAGCTACGATGACAAAGGGTCTCACCGGGGGTGAGACCCGTTGAGGAGACAAAACCTGTAAATTTCCAAAAATCACCAAAATTACCCAAAATTCTCAGAATTTTTTGGGATTTGAGCTGTGGCTAGGCTAGTGGGTGCCATGATCCTTGAGTGAAGCCTCAACCAAGATACAGAGGGGATTTGGCCTCTTTCTCCGTTTTAGTGCTTCGCTCAACCTCCTTTGAAAAACATTCATTTTAGCCTTGCAGACATGCATCCTTGCCCAATAGTGATAGTGATTTTTCTCCTTTGTACCTCAAACTCTGTAGATGATGAATGGTCATCATTTTTCTCATGGTCATCATTTTGCTCATAAGTTTTGGTTTCTGACATGGTTTAGGAGCAAAGTGGACAAATTGAACTGCTTTCATTGCCTGCAGAAAGTGTTGAACTCGATGCTGTTTCAAGGGGACAAGAACATGAGGGAAATGTTAGGGGAGGGACCTTATGTGCCAAGAATTGGGAATATATGAATAACAGGGAATTTAGAGAATACATTGCAAACATCACTGCACATGCATCATCAAATTCATGTGTTTACATGGGCATATGGAGAGGTAGGGTTAGGGTTTGAGTTTTAGTGTTTAGGGAGAGGGGTAGGGTTTGTATTTATTTTACAATTTTAACAAAGGGAAATTACATGCAAATACAAGGGAAGTGGAAAAGGGGAAAAAGGGAAATATTTACAAGGGAGAAAACATGAACAACAATAATCCCTAGCACATTTCAATAACCACACATTGCAGCCATATGGAGCCTCTTCCTCTTGCACAATTTGATCTTTAAACCCATTCATGATGTCCTTTAAACATAACCAACAACCATTTTCAAGTTTGGAGAACCTACCTCAAGAAATTTGATGATTTGGAGGGAGTTTGAGAAAATTTGTTTTGAGTTTGCAAATATACAGCTCAACGAGTCTCATAGGCCTCTCAATGGGTCACACACTGCCCAACGGGTCGCGCCCGTTAAATTTCTGAACTGTGGAGGGGTGTTGGACGGGTCTCGCACTGCCCAACGGGTCGCACACCACTTTGAACGGGTCTCGCATATTGGAAGCTCTATTTGAAGGCCTTCCCCATGTCAGAATTGAGAAAAAGTGGGCTTGTTGGAAATTTCTTTGAGTCTACTTTCTAACCCAATTGGAATTTTTCAATTTGGAGTTGATTTGACCTGTCAAATATCCAATCTCCCAAGACTGGTCAAAAAGTGCCAAATGAGACTCCCTCAAGGAAGAGTGCTATTGCAGTCAACTTTTGAATGCCTTCCTCAACCCCAAATTGAGCTCATGATAGCTCATTGGAAAGATCTTTGCGTCTAGTTATCATTTGACCCATCACAAAAATCATTTGGCCAACCAAGCTAGGAGAAAACTTGATTTTGCCAAGGTCACTTCAGAGGTGTCTTTGATTCTCCTGAGGCAACGAAATTATTGACATTTCTCTCAAACCATGACACCTGTGTAAAAATTGAAGGAGGTTTTTCTTCTTTGGCATGTTGTGGACAAAAATATCTCTCAGTTTTCCTCGAAAATTCATAAATTTGACTGGCTTCTGAAACATCATTTGGTGAAATACTTCCCGATGTGTTTGAAACATAAGCAATTTTTGATCGAAATGAAGCGAATAAAGGGATAGTGGGGTCTTTCTAAAATTTTGTGTGGAAAATATATTCTGTGGGTAGTGGGAGGGATGTTAGGGAGCAGGGGATATGAAGAAAGTTGGAATCTTAGAGATTGATGAGGGGAAAAGGTGTTTCAAAGGGAAACAAACAGGACCCAAACCAGAAAAAATTTGCCAAGTTGTTAGTTGTAGCTAGAAACTAGGGTTTGTGGAAAATGTAGGAATTTGGTGAATCTAAAGATGATGTGGAGGGGTGAATTTGATAAGGTACATTAAGGATAGGGGAAGGTGTATGAACATTAGGAAACAAGTTTTGCCATTGATTTGACCGTCCAAGAGAAATTGGCTTCAAAAACCCTAGGAGAGGGAAATGAACTTGCCAAGGCACAACTGAAGCATGAACAAGATGTAAAATGACTCATTAGACACTGACATGATAATGACAACCCTATGAATGATGATAGAATTAGCTGAATAGCGACGTAGATTGGCATTTGGGCAACTTTAGAAGGAGTTAAAGCAAACCCTAGACCTAATGCCTAGTGACCAAATTTTGCTTGAAAACTTCTTGAAATGACAAAATTTGACCTTAACATTCTGAAACCACTTTGTAAGAGCATATTTGATCACTGGAGGAAGGCTGGAAAGGCTGACACTAATCTGGTTATAGCCAGAAAAACTGTCCATGAATGAACAAATTTCATTCTGAGTGCATTCATCGATGATTTGGCCGATAAAGGGAGTAGGATAATCATCCTTAGGATGGGCGATTGATATCATGGTAATCAACACAAACACGTATGGTGCCCTACCTTTTGGAAATAGGGACAATATTGGATACCCAATCCATAACCGTAATAAGATATATGAAACCTGCTTTCAAAATCGTTTCTACTTCCACCTTTATACTAGTAGCCTTTCGAGGGTACATAGGGTGAAGCCGTTGTTGAATAGGCTTAGCAATACGATAAGTCAAAACCTCATGCCCCACTATGGCTGGATTGATACTAGGCCTTTCCTTGTATGACCAAGAAAAAATGTCTCAGAATTCTTTAAAAAGCTGAGTATAGATCTTGACCTTATATGGAGAATAGGAAACCCCAATATGGATGTTCTTGACAATTCTTGGTTTAACGGAAATGTGAATAGGCATCGTAGCAGTGATCTTTCCCATATTACCCCCCGACAAGACTTCATGTAACCGAATAGGTGTCTAGAGTGGAGGGGTAGGAGAACGCAAAATAGGGGCTTCAAGATAGAAAGGCACCTCATCGAGGCTAAGGAGAAAGGAAGAACGATGATGTAGACCATTCCATGGAACCTCATCCAAAGACATTACTTCCACGATACTCTCATCAGTGGGGAATGTTTCATTCAAAGAATTTGATGAATCCCAAGAACCAAGCAACGGAGATTGCACGTAAGTGTCTAGCTTCATATTGAAGATAGTATGACTTTCTAAAGCAACCATTGAAGCTAAAACAATTTTTTGATAATTTATCTCTGTTACACAGTAATTTGTCACCATTTGTCACCGTCCCTGTTACCCCTCTCCTGCATCTTGGAGGACTCATTCCGGGACTTGTGAAAAGTGACAAGACTTCAAACCACTTGCATCATTCACCTCTGAAAATGAGCTTCATATGCCCTGAAGACATCTCCTTCACCTTGCCCTTAAAAACAACCCTTTTTACATTAGTGTTGGCCCACTATGTTATGCCCGCGCCAATGAGGAAAATCCTATAAAAGGGGTGCGCCATTAGAGCTCTGTCACAGAGTCGCAATCGTGCCAACCTTTTTGGGAAAACTTTTGAACTAATCAATCTCTAAAAGTTCTATCCAACTCATTCACCAACTGAATCCAAGTTAAGTGAGGATGGTTTGGCTTCGAATCTCCTTGAATGGGAAGTAGTTTGCCACCATTCCATAGAAGTTTCCAAGTGATGAAGCCAAATCCATTTTTGTTTTGATTGATCTTATCTCTTCCTTTTCATCTATAAAAGCTTGTTTCCATGGCTTGAGCAAGCGAGTTCTGATTCTAGTGGCAACACTTGTGCTGAAAGGAAGATATCAAGAGGTTAGAGTTGCAAGAGCCTTCTTTGTGTCCATAAGGCTTTACCTATGTAAGGAGATCTTGTCACCAAAGAGAAAGAGGCTTGTCCCTCATCCCTTCAAGCTTTCCAAGACTTGTGTAGCTGAGCAACCAGCCAAATGAGGGCTTAACGTCAGGACGCTGGTTGTATTCTCCTTTGTTGATTATTAATAATAGATGACTATCATTATGGTTCCATTCTCATTGTACTTGTAATGGTTGATGTTGAATTATATCCTTCCTGACTGATGTATAATTGCATATATTATATTTCACGCTTGTGTTTGTGCTATTCTCTTTGTGTGCAGGTGTCCGTTCACGGAGATAGTGGAGGATTGGGACCGGCCAAAACAAACGAGCGTGGGCTACGTCTCTTGTACGAATGAAAGCGTTGGAACTCAAGTAGGTCTTCATCACCTACCTTTTATTTGCAATTAGGAACTTGCGTGATAGCATTGTTTGATTGTTGCTAGACCCGTTCTGGGCTAATAGGGATCGCCTCTATACATAGAGGGGATTTACCTCTCCAACAATTTGGCGACTCCGTTGGGGATTTTAGCTTGTTGTTTAATTTGTAAAGTTAGACGGAGTCTGAAGCGTGACCAGCTAGCCTTAGAAACACTATTGCTTTGCAGTAGTAAACTAGATCAAAGCCGCTTCAGTCAATCTCCGGTTTGGTTTACGGACTGAATAATTTGGAGTTTGTCTTGCCTCTTTGGTTTTCTCTTGTTTCCTTGCTTGGATAAGCTTTTGGATTGAATTCCTTGTTGCCTCTTGCTTCCTGGCACGCCTAGATACTGTAACCGAGCTTTAGACTGCTTATTTTTCTTTTTGACTTGGAAAAATTCATTAGTGCATTTTTCGCTTTGACAGTCGCTCTAGTGGCCCCTGTTGCTAACTGATAACCTGCGCCAATCCCTGCTTAGCGCGAGTTACAACCTGACATTCGCGCCAGGCCTCTTAGCTTTTGAATTCACTTGTTTGCCTACCTTCTAAGCTTGGATTTACAGTTTGCCATGTCTTTTTCAATTACAGGAGTGTGTTTGATCCTTGTTTGACTGGTTCTCAACCTTTGTCCTTTGGGTGTTTGCCTCTTTCCATCGATTTCACACCTCAACCCTAGGGCATCTAGTGGCTGTGTGTGTCGAGCCTCCCATGGGAGTTTTGGGCTTCTTGATTGTCCAGTTGACTTCGTGATTGCTTTTCACACTCGTTCAGTGATTGTTGAAGCGTTTTTGATTGATTTTCGGGTGACTTGCTTTTTCTTGCTTGGATTTCATTCTAGCTTTGTTTGAGCTTAGATCACATAGCTCATACAAGCCTTTGTTTTCCTTTCGATTTGGAGAACTGTTTTAGTGTCTTGGGATTTCCTTGGTTCTCATTAAGTGAATTTGTCTCTTTTACTCAGTGTTGTTGTCTTTCAAAATTCATTCTAGTGCATTGTGCCTTTGAAAAGAAATCAAATAATCTCTTTTGCGTTCAATAGTTGATGGAATAAAACTTTTCGTTGATTTGTATTATTGAAAAGAAAAAAGTTTTATTTATTTGCCATTAGCTGCATTAGGATGTTTGATTGATTGTGCTCATTTTGTTTGATTGAAAATTGTTAACCTTCTCATAGTTAGTATTCATAGAACGAAATGGTATGCTTTGGCATATAGCTTGCATCTAGGCAATTGTGAAAGATCACATACGGTAGGGCCTGAAATCGAAACTTAACTAAAGATCAACCATAAAATAAATCGAATGAACATAAAAACGCATTGGAACATAATGCTCATATTCTAGAGGTCTAGGCTAGAGACGTGCTCTGGCGTCGTTAAACCTAGTCACCTTCGTTTTTGCATTAAGGTTAGGTGATTCCTCATTGTGTGATTCGTTTGTGGTCTAGTACGGACTTGGGCTCCCACATACCATCTCGTATATATGGGGAGACTCCATTAGATTTTTATCCTTGATCCATAGGAAGCCGTGGCTGCCGCCTTCCAAGCCGTAACACACCGAACACAGAATTCAGGAATATTGACTGCAGTACGGAAAGTCCTTGGTTGTCATATGATTGCCAAGGTGTATAAGCAGTTTTACAGATTGTCTAGTAAACCCCTTGCCTAGTTTCTCGAAAGCAGTCACTTTTTGATCCTTTTCGAACTCTGTAAAAGAAAAGGCTCTATTGAGAGTTTGTCACTTCGGGCTCTTTAAACATTCAAAGGTGACTATAGTCATCTTTTGTCCTTTTCTCGACTCTTAAAACATGAAAAGGTCAAGCTGTGCCCTAATGTCATAAAAATTTATTCAGCCACGATAACATTCACCTTGATAGATCTTGTTTGTGTTTAGTTTTGAGTAGGGTCTCTTATTGTTAGCTTGCTTAGGGTCTTTGTTTGATCATCCTGGCGGATCCATCGATCCCGTCTCCCGTCCCAAGTGACCAAGGGTCTCCATCTTTTGCTGCCCCTGAGACACTGGTTTGTGGTGACACTCTTCCTATTGTTCCGAGTGTCCAACCGTTGAACTCTCGTGCTCCAGAGGACGAGCTTTACGACTTGTTTTGGAACCCTATTTGGGAGCCCTCTGAAGAGGATTTTCCCACTACTCCTGTTGGTGTTGCATCTCCAATGGCTTCTTCGGATATGGAGGATACATCTCCTGTGTCGAGTGGGATGCCCGTTATGTCGAGTATTGATACTCCCATTGCAGCTGCATCCCCGGTTATCTCTACGCCCTACACTGTCATGCCTCTCGGTATCACAGTGCCGGCGCGTTATAGATCTCTGAGGGATGCTATGAACTCTGCGACTTCCTCTTCTATGTGGGATCAAAACATCGTCCCTACCATAGGACTGTTTGTTTCCCAAGTTCACCATACTGCTGTTACAGCAGTTCCAACCAATCCGACCGTCTATGTCACGTCATCAACTCCAGTTGTTAGTGCCGTTACAACATCTTCTGCTGTGACTTCTGTTGCCAGCCCATCTCGAGGCCCGGCAAAAAGTGATCCATCGGCACATACTGCTAGAGTTTTCCATCCCACAAGTGGTGCCCCACCCCTTTCTAATGTTATTTCGGTAGGGGGGGCATATTCCCAATACTTTCATAATGTCCAGAACCCAGGCGGGCAAGGCCCCTATTATGATCCTGTCAATCATTATTTGTATACCTCCTTGCCGAATGAGCCCTATGTTGAGGCTTTAGTTCCATTGAATGTAGCTTGGGGTACTTCCGGATATGGCAGTGGCCAGTTCCATCCGGGTCAAGGATAGCCATCTCAAGGACCACCCTACTAGGGTCAACCATCTTACTCGCATCCTAATCATGGGCAGTAGTATTATGGCCAGAACTACCCAGGTCAACCTGGAGGCTCACAAGGACAACCCTATCAGGGACAACCTTTAGCCTCGAGCAGTCTGTCTTATACATATCTTGGGAAACCTTCTGGAAACTCGGGACAACCCTATGCTCAGTAAGGACAACTTGGGCCCCAGCAGGGGTATCCTTCGGGGCAACCCCATGGGAACCCGGGACAACCTTACGGTCAGCAAGATCAACCCAGAAACCAACAAGGCTACCCTTCTGGGCAAGGTGGCCAGCCTTACGCACAGCAAGGCCAGCCCACTGCTCAGCAACCATCTGGTCTACAAGGACAACCTTCGGTTGCGCAAGGGCAGCGCATCGCTCAGCAAGCTCAACCTTCTGGGCAAATGGGTCCATCTCACATCCGACCAGGACAACCTTCTGGCCAGATGGCCCAACCTTCACAAGGATATCCTTCTGAGGCGGCTCAACCAAGCATGCAAACGGTTCCTGATTTGCAGCCTCAACCCAGTTATCAACCCCAGAATCAAGGTGGGTATCAATCCCAACCTCCTTATTCAAGTGGGTATTAATCCCAACCTCCTTATTCAGGTGGGTATTAATCCAACCTCCTTATTCGGGTGGGTACCAATCCCAACCTCCTTATTCAGGTGGTTATCAATCCCAACCTTCTTATCAAATGCCGTCAGGTTCCCAGGCTCAGTATGGATACCAGCAACCCCAGGGGCAAAATCAATATGCCCCGTATCAAAATTACCAACAACCACAGGCCAACCCTTATCAAAATTATCAACAACTTGGAGGGCAGTATGGTAACCAATGGGGCGCTGGGGGGAAGAACCAGTATCAACCATCCGGTTCTAGAAATAACCGTTATGGAAAAAATCCTTCTGGACAAGGCCCTTTTGGGCCTGGTCCATTAGGACAAGGCCAGTGGGGGCAAACAACAACTGGATGGAATTCTGGCCCTACCTCATATCCGCAGATGTCCTTCAACTTGCAGCTACCATTTCTAGCGACATTGGAACTGCCCGATGTGTCGAAGTTGACAAATGATCCCATTTTGCATAATCCACAATGGCCACCAGTTCCAACTAATATACCTAGCAACTATCCCAAATTTGACGGCAAAGCCGAAGAGGACCCTGAAGCTCATGTAATGACGTATCACTTATGGTGTTCGTCTAATTCATGGCTCGATGATTCGATTCGACTTCGCCTCTTTCAGAGGACTCTCACTGGCTCTGTCGCTAAATGGTATATTGAATTGACCCGCGCATCATTTCAGGATTTTAATTCATTGGCTATGGCATTCCTTACTCACTTTTAGTTACCCATTCGGTACGAGACAGGGACTCACCTCCTTACGTCTCTTAAGCAAGATACAGCTACGCATATCTATGGTCATATACATGAATGCAGAAGGTGTTGCAGGTTGATCAAGTTTTGGATTCTTGATCAACTCCTCACCGATTGGTTCACGACTTCCTTTGTCCGTAAGATTGCATGGGACATTGCTATGGGAGCCTGTGTGACTGAAGAGCAAGTGATCGCACGCTCGGTACCTGGACTTAGTTTACTCTCAGTCAGGTACCTTGTATGAGTATTTTCTAGATGCCCTGAGACCCGGTACATCCAAGGCTCCGCCGAAGCCATCTGTCGATGGAGTTATTGGCTCTGTGAACCCGGCCTCTAAAAAATCATCTTCAAACCCTGGGAAGCAAATGTCAGGTGCTTCTAATGAAAACACTTCTCAGGGTGGTTCAAATTTTGGTAATACTTCCGAGGTCAACGTCGTCTAGTCCACCACAGCGGGTAAGGCCTCGAAAGGAAAGAAAAAGGGAAAAGGAAAAAATGAATCTCAGCAACCTAAACATGAATCCTCCAAACCTCTAGCCGAGGAAGGAGCTAAGCGCAAACCCAAATATCCTTGTCTCATTTGTGAGGAGGATCACTACACTAAGGACTGCCCAAGGCGATCTGAAGTTAGTCGCTTGTTGAAAGGTGCTCCTGGGGTTCCTGCGGTTCTTAAAGAACCCTTTCCGTCTCAACAGACTCAAATGGTGGCTGATCTGTTTTCTTCTCCCTTTGGTTCCCAATTCTTCATGGCTGGATCTATTCCCGTTCATGTAACGACTCGAGCAAAGGAGTATCCGTCGTCCGCCGGGAAGGAGCCCAAGGTTCCCTCAAGTGCTCCTTCGTCCAGCTCTGGTCCAGTCCATATCAAGAGACCAAGTACTGAGACGACAATCCGATCCCCTCCTAAAGGAGTACTCAGGCGATCTCTTACAACACGAATGCTCGTGCTGCCCAGCACTATAGCATTGTAGAGGACTTAGCGCAGGCTCCATCGACTATGTCTGCCTTAGAAGTTCTCCAGAGCTGCCCCCCTCAGAGGAAGTCCCTGCTATCGGCCATTGGTGGCATCGACCCGGCAGATTTGGATCTGATTACCTTCGATCTCAAGAGCCATGTCCTGAGGCTGCCTCATCAGATCGCTTTTCTTATCCAACTCATCATCAACTCAAAAACGATTCATCATACAGTTATTGATGAGGGCGCATCAACTTGCATTATGTCTATTGCTTGTTGGAAAGCGATCAGGTCCTCTACTCTGAGCCAGTCTCCTACGACTTTGGAAGCTTTCGATGGGAGAGAATCCCGTCCTTATGGTATTGTTCAACGATCGCCAATCACCTTAGAAGGGAAAACCGTTGAAGTAGAAGTTGAGGTCGTTGACGCGAATGTCACATACAACCTCCTTTTGGGCCGGAGTTGGATGTATGCCATGCGTGTCGTGGCTTCATCCCTCTTCTGTGTCATTCGTTTCCCTCACCAAGGGAAAATTGTCACGGTAGACCAGCTTTCCTTCTTCGCTTCCTCTTCTCAGGGAAATGTACCTTTCGTTGAACATGCCTCCATTCCTTTTGAGAGTGTGGGAGCCAGGCTTTTCAAAGACCCTACCCTCATGGGTGTCTTCTCCCTCCCACCTCCGAACCTTGCTTCTCTTGGTTTGGTCTCTGCCCGCTCTGATCCTTCATTGCACTCTATTGCAACCCTCGGTCCCTCTGCCAAAGGGGGCACTGATCCTCTAGCCTGTAAACCTCACTCGACCAGGGGGCATGGGAATATCATCGGTGTCGTTGATCATTTTATACAACAGGCCGAGCGATGCTTACATTATCTAGGCCGGCTATGCAAAAGTGCGATAAGGCAAAGTCCCGAAAAGGGCTTGACTTGAATCAAGTACCATGCGCGCGCTTTACTTTTGTACATACGTATGCTTTCAAAAGTGTGTTGTTTGTGGGTATTTATTTAGTTTTTATCTCAGTGTGTCAG
>APFE030569485.1:0-10283 GCA_000404065.3 Pinus taeda
GCCTGGAGAGAGAAAATAAGGAGAGCAGGATTCTGACAGAGAAGTTGACAATGAAGCCTCGAGAACTAAGAGATGTGCATCCCCAAAAGGCATAAAGGATATGCAAATTCCATCTGTCCCCCAAGACTTTTAACCCAATGACCTCAGCAAGAGCAAGGTACAATTAAGAGGAAAGGAATTCAAAAAATGACGGCTCCAAGTAATTACAAACGGATGAATATAATTCAGGAAAATAAATGATAAGGAGAAAGACATTAGAGGAACATCATCAGGAGAAACAGGAGTAAATCTGACGGACGGAAAAGGGGAGCAAGGCCCGGAAAAACCAAGTCAATTCGAAAGGTGGCACACAGTCCCCAGCATGTAAAAACTAGGACAATTCGAAAGGTGGCACACAGTGTCTAGCCCGGAGAAACCAGTAGGTGTCGAGGGAAAGCCCATAGAAACAAACGACCTTATCAGAAGAGAAAAGCCAGCCAAAAGAGAAAACTCACGTAGCTTCTTCAGGACATACTACACAGCAGCAAAACAGAACACAAATGCACCACCAAGGACCTATTTTGATTCTAACATCTGAACAGGGCCTTGAAAAAACTATATAATCCTGGATTTTTAAAACTGAATCCCTTAACCAGCTTAAAAACATCTTGTGCGCTCAAAATTGAAGGCCACAAGAAACCAAAACAGGCTTCCTTAAGATAATCACAGTACTATTCCAAGCATGAGCATATGAAAAAGATGAAAAACATCGACGCTAATAAACGAGCGTAGATAAACTCTTCTTCCGTCGCAACTCCACCATTCATTATAACATATAGGCTGGGATATGAATAAGTTGATATAATAAAAAATTTCTCAGGAGTCTAGACAATTAATATGAACATTTTGCCAATTATTATGAACACTGCCAACGTTTTTCCAATGCAATGAAAGGTGACACCATATGATAAATTATGTTGGAAAATCATGATAAATTATGGTAATATAGTGAAGTTGCAAATTATCATAATATTCTGAACTTCGAATTATCGTTGGTAAATTTATTAACCGTTCCACTGGCCTAATGTCTATAATGCTAGATATTTGTACCCTTGCCTAGTGGCCCTTTGTCCATTTTTCCTCTGGTAGCTGTCATGCATTACCATTCCAAAAAATACTTTCCATTACTTGCATGATAGTTGAGGCATTTCTTTACACTGTTCCAGTGATCTACCAAACATATCACAAGGTAATATTCTTCTAAATTCAATAAATTAATATGAGCTAAAATTGGAATAAGCATGGCATTGTCCATTGAAAAAAAAAAGGTTCCATTCGCTAAAATTTAGGCAGAGGTAGGTAGATGAAAGCAAGTTGTTTCTAATGTTGATCAACTCCTTAAATCATACACAGTCTCCATCTTTGTTCCCTTCAATGTCAATTTCTTAGTCTTTGGTGCAATGCCCAATGTGGTGGGTCGATCTATCTACATCTCAACAACATTGCCTTTGATAATTTCAATCTCTTTCTTAACTCTAACCCATATTACCTTTCTGAATGACTGTGTCAAAGCCTCATTCTTGCTCATGTCTAATGAAGAAATTTCATTGCCTGCCATTATTGCAAAGAGGGTTTCTTCGCCTAGGGATTTAGCCATACCCATGGCTATGGTGGTTTTACCTGTTCTTGGCTACCCGACCAACACAACTACGCTACTACTATTTTTCCTTCCTTAATCATTTCCAGAATAACCCCTACAAATTTTTTAGTGGATGTTTGTTCTACCATACCCTATGAAACCTGCCAAGATTTTAATGCATCACCCAATTCTAAGCTTTTGATGTGTGAGTGAGTGCCTATTCACTCTATGCGTGTTAAATCCATGACCTTTGATAGTTTTAGTTCCACCATGACTCTTTCCAATAATCATCGTTTGAGACTTTTGTGTTTTTTCTCTATAAGCACCTTCAATGATAGAAACTTCACCACAATTTGGAATCCTAATGGAACAACATGTCTTCCTTGATTTGCTGTAGGTAATCACTCAATTTTCTTCATTCCCTCCACAAATCTTCCAAAGATGAAGTGCATCATGTCCATTATCTTCTAAGGACATTTTATGGAATTCTCTCCCCCTAAGATGTTGCTACTCTTCTAACACTGACTGAATGACTACCGAGCTTCCTAAAGCAACTCCCCCTGAAACCATGATGAGTTCATTATGTCATTGAAATTATAATCTGCTCTTTTTTCTTCCTTTTCCACACTTTAGCAGGTTTCATTTTGTTATCTGCATTTCCTTCATTCCTTAGTGTACTTGTAGTTTCTTCCATCTTCTGTTTAGAGTTATTTAGAGTATGTGGTTGCTTGCAATTCTTGGATTTTTGACCAATATTATCACATGCATAACATCTAGGGTATGTGTCTTATTGTGCTCATATTCTTCCTTACATACATTTTTCATTCAATAGCTTTATGTCGAAATCCATTAAACAAATAAAAATAACCATATAAATGATTTGTGTACCTGATAGATGATTTCCTTCTTTGCTTGTTTACATGAAGGAGCCTTCTTGTTTGCTACATCTACTGCTGACTAAAATTAATTTTCTTTCTCTTACATTTTGCTACCACATGTCCATGTTCATGGCATGAAAAACACGTGATATTTTCCCTGGGAGCAAGGAATCTCCTTTGAGATCTTCTCAATTTTTTCAACTCATTTTCAAGAGAGAACGATCTTCTTACAGTGAACCCTTTCTTCATCTCATTCTTTGGGTTTTGATATTTCTACTTGTTTTTGTTTTCTTCTATACTAATCATGGTGCTTGTCCCTTCTCCTACATGTCTTTTTAGGAATGTTTCATTATCATCTTTAATGTCTGCCTTTTCTGAGTTCTTCATGGAGGCAACCTCCTCTTCTAGCTGCTTACACAACCTATTCTTTTCTTCTAACTCACTTCTAGTTGAATCAATCTCAGCTTTTAATATTTCACATTGTAGGTCTCTATCCTTGAATTTACTACCCATCACCTCTTATATTCTCCTTGCTTCTTCAAGTTGTGTCTTCAAGCTGACAATTTCCTCCTTGTACTCATGCTCTCTCTCTTCACATATCTGCACCAGTTTCTTCAGATCTTTGTTTTCATTCTTCAATATTTCTATAATAGCCAATGATAAGTCAAGCCTAGCTTGATGCTCATTTGTATTTTCTTCATGAGATTCAGGTACATTCACACATGTAGAGGTTTCATTCAACTGAACACATTCCTTTTGACAATGTTTTTTCTCCTTCCTCTTTCTCTTTTCTTTCTCTGCACTGTTGCTGCTAGCCTCTCCATGCATGAGCTACAATCTATCCTAGATTTCTTTTGTAGAAATTAAATCCATTATTGTATCAAGATCCTTATTATGAATATTTTCATACATAACACATTTTGCCTTAGCATTCCACTATTGTTCTTGCAAAGAGGGAGAGTCTTTGCAATAAACATCACATACAAGCTTCAATACACCATGCCCATACGCTATTAGTTATGTTTTAACTTGATATCACCATTCATGAAAGCTTGATGTACTAAGCATAGGTACACTTTGATAGTCCATGACTCAACCATATTTACCTTCAAGTTGTTAGGATTATACCGAAAGAACTGGCTCTGATACCAATTGATGAAAACTTGACTAAACTGAGAGGGGGGGAGGGGAGGGTGAATTAATTTAGTACATTCAAGGACATTAATTTTATTTTCTTTTACTCATTAACTGTACCATTAAATGATAAAATTGGCATATAATGACCAACAAATTTAATATGCAAACAATAAGTAATAAATAAACCAAAACACCACATCGACGCATAATATAAAGACATATGGATACCAGATATAAGTGGAAACAAATAAAGGGAGAAAACCATGATTTTGTTATTATTATGATTCAAAGGAAAACTCCTACTCCCTCATTACATATGATTTTCTGTAGGCTTCAACCTATAGGAGGCTTCTACCTCAATTTTTCCAGCAAGCGATAACATGCAAGAAAGATCCAACTCCCATATGTTTTCTCAAGGCTACAAGCAACAAGAGGCTTTTACCTCAACCATCTCCAACTGGATATTTATCAAGCCACAAATTGAAAGGATACCACTATCCCCTCATACAAAATGGAAACAATATGTTGATTTACCTGGTAATCAATTTTGCATACCTCCATATTTATTTCTGCCTCTTCTCCCCTTCAAATCTGTTTCACGTCAACTTCATGTGTTTCACGTCGACTTCGTGTGTGTCAGGTAACTCACAAACAATCAACCCTCACATGCTCTCTAACTCACTGACCAATATGTCCTCCAAAATCACATCTTTTATAAAGATAGTTTGTTGGTTGTTTGTATGCCACATAAGAATATGAAGTGAACAAGCTTGACTCTTTTCCTTCCACTCATTCGTTTCCAAGCTCTTCATATTTTAAACATTAAAAAATAAATAAGTGCTCCACCAGATATTATTTCATCCATCTATAATGATTAGGCACACCAATATACACATAATGCGAAAATAAACATTATAACATGACAACACATGCACACAATGCAAGCATTCTCCAATGTAAAAAATATGCACACAACATATGAAAGCAATGCAAGCATATGTATGCAACATTCACTCTCCAAAACCATCTATATGATCAAATCCATATATTCTTCATATCATTGCCTCAACGTCTTTGAGTCTTGTCTTGTTTTTGTTGTCATGGAGTTTTTCCTTTACTGTCATGGAGTCTTGTCTTTACTGGCACAGAGTCTTGCCTTTGCCTTGCATCACAGCAATGATCATGATTTCATCTTGCCTTGCATATTTGCAACAACATCTCTCCTGAATCATTTGCCATCACACTTTCTCTTGTTCCTGCATATCAAACATGCCTTGCTGCAAACATTTTTTCTTTGTCAATACCTTGCATGCTCTTGTTGTTATTTTGCTAACAGTCTCTTGTAAAATCCTTTCCTTGTTGTTTCTTTGTTGCTCCTTCCCTTGTTGCTTCTTTGCTTCTCCTTTGCATACTTTTGTTGATCATGTTAGTGCTCTTTTATTGTTCCTTCTCTCCTTTGCCTTGTTGCTCTCCTTTTCCTTTATTGCTCCTTTGCTCCTTTGCCTTACTACTATTTTTCCTTCTTTGCCTTGCTTATGCTCCTTTTTTGTTCCATTGTCTTTGTTTCTCTTTTGCCATAAACGACAATAATTCCAACAAGAAATTTGCAGTGGAGTATAATTAACTTCCCTTGTCCATATGTGGGACCTATGCCCAGTAGCACCCTTTCAATTGTCTCATGTAGATGACAACAAGTTTGATTATGGTGGGGGGTGGGGGGGTTATGGGATTGATTGTACATATTCATTATAATTATTTTCAAAAACCCATGATTTTTCCTTATTCCTAGATTGGTTAACACATCTTCCTCCTTATTCCGGTGTCTATGGATTTGAAAGAAATAGAGTGATGCTATGTTTCTCTTTTCTTGTCGAATTCTCTCTAAGATGGATTCTAGGTGATAATCTTAAGAGGAGGATTGAAATTTAGATCTCCTATGATTAAAATAGAGACCCCCACCATTTTCAACTTTGAAATCTTGAGATTTGTTGCCAATTTTAGCCCCTATAGGAGGTCATATGATTTAACAACATTACTAGAAAATATCTCGAGGCATCATGCATACAAATACACCCTTGTTGTTGAGAAACCAAGTGCATAGGTTTTAATATTTGATTTCTCTTCTTGATAATTACTTGTGAATTTTAAATATCTTCTTATTACTTCATATATGTTCTTCAACAAGCAATTATACAAATGTTTAGTCTTTCAAGAAAAAAGAAAGAGACAAAAGACACCAAAATTAAGCTGCAAGCCAGGTCAAAACCCCATAAAGGGTAAAACCCAACAATCCTTCTCTTATACAAGGAGATCAAAATGAGATATATAAGGCCAAGATCAAGACCAAGTCGACCACAAATATTCAAAGTCAAACCCTCCTCCAAGTCCCCTCCAATAGTCAAAGTTAACATAGGTCAAACCTAGTCCAATTCTGGTCAATGAACTGAAATTTCAGTGATGCAATAGGGGGACCAAAATTCAGCCTGCAGTAGCAAAGAAAATTTGGCTTGTTCACACGTGCGAGCAGTGGAAAGTTTGAAATTTGGTCAAACAAGAATATTCTTCTTCTCTCTCTTTTGACTTCTTCTCTTTCCTTTTTACTTCGGCTCCTTGTTATGTTTCATTTGGTTTATAAGATACTACTTGTTCTATGTATAATGGATCTTCCAAGTAGGCTGAACTACCCTCTTATATATAGTTGTCCAGGAGGTCAAATAGGTGTCTCTTGGAGAATTGGGCCAAATTTTTCCAAGGAGGGTTGACTTGAAGATATTGTGGGGTTATGACACATAAATAAAATTTCATTTCTTTTTCTTTCAAATGTCCAAATGAGACACGTGTCAAATAAATATTCTCTTGACTCAAAATAAATTATTTTTTACTCTTTTGACTATAAGCATGAAGAATATGTTTTAAAATAAATAAATAATATAATGATAAATTTATATTACATTATGAAGACTGAATCTAGTAACAACTCAAACACTTGTCCCTATGGGTATAGATGATCTGTAATGCAAACTTGAAGTGATGGTAAAATTGCAAGTAAATTTATTTTATTTATTATTTAATTATTTATTTATTATTTTCATTTTAATTATTTTTATTTATTATTTAATTTATTATTATTTATTATTATTATTATTTTATTTTTAATGTATTGTAAGGCAATGGATCACTTTGTAAAACACATAAAATTATAGTTTTTAAACTTAGTTAATAACATAAAATAGAGATAATAGACCATATCAGAAACAAATAACAACAAAAATGATAAAGGAGTTCACCCCTCTCATGGGCTACATCTCCTGGTCCAACTTCCAATATTGGGCATCTTTCATTAAGTGCTCAAATCTATGTTTACATGGATTTATAGTGCTCAAAATGTAAATATTATGTCTCCAATGGCTTCAGAACTATAAAAACCCCCCATCTAGGCTCTTTCTACACCTCATTTGGCCAAAATCTTAGAAAGTTATGTGTCTACCAAGTTTTTCCAATTTTCCATGGTTAACCATCCTACAATTCGCCTCAAACCTGGTTTGAACACTCCAAACCCGGAACCGGCACACAAATTTGACCTACAATCACGCTCGACGGTGCAAAATGTCAGATGCGTTAAATGCCCAATAAACCCAGTTTTTCGAAAATTAGGGACGTATGGGGGCACGTGCTTAGGGGCTGGGGCTAACCACCCGCCCCCATCGGTTGTCACCCAACAAAACTGGCACATGGGCGCATTGCTTCCCATGAAACTGGGACTAGGCCAAAAATCGCACGTTGAGCCCAAATTCCGTGCTAAGTGCTTGCAGTGGTGGCATGAGGTTCTATGTTGCCATGGGATTGAGGTTGGTCCCCAAACTCCATGCCCATTGCAACAACCCTCGAAAGACTATGCATGTGGTCGCATTGGGTATTAAAACCATGGGTTGGGGCCTTACCTTAGCACCTTAGTCTGAGCACCTTTCTCCACTCTGCCATGGGTTACATGTTGCAGACGCGATTGTGGACTAGGCCCTTATAACTCCCCCCTTCTTCGCATGTTAGTGTCACGGTTTGATCTGCGGTCCTGTGGCATATTGTTATGGGCGATGACCATGGCTTGAGGTTGGGGCTAAGTCCTGAGCCCTTGGCTCCCTTTGCCACGGTTCTATAGTGTTCAGTGTGGCTAGGGGCTAGGGCTTAGCCCTAGACCCTTCCCCCATATGCGCGCTACTTCAAACTTATATATGGTTTTTGAACCATTGTTGACAATGAACAATGTGTGCTCTAGTGGTAAGGCTCCTTGTTGCTTGGTGGGAGGTTTCATGTTTGACTCCTGTTGGATACCTATACCAATAGGTTTCATATTTCATGATTGGCAAACTCAAAATGCCAAATATGCTCTGCTTTGATGATTCAAAGATCCCATATTTTCAAGGAATAGCAAGGTGTGTACATACCTTCATGTCTATTAAAGTCTTGATGGATGGTCCAACAGTCTAATCTAGATCATGCCATATTTCAATTTTCTGTTGTAGAATAGAGAAAGAAATCTGTCCAAATTGTTTAATCTTGGCAGATCAGTAGTTAGGCAGAGAAACTAAGTTCCCAATCTTAATTTGGGGCCTTGGAATAAAAAGGGTAGTGCTACGAATATGGAAATCAAAGAAGCCAATAAAAAAAAGGACATAAAGGGTCTGCAAGTCCAAATGCACCCTCCAAGAAAAACAAAATGCCTAGGCAAAAGTAGTGGGTAGGTTAGATGGGTTTGCCAGCAGTGGTGTTCCTCCAAGCTGAATTTTGCCTAATCAAATACAAGGAAAACAACACAATGGAGCAATGTCTAACTTCCCTTTCCCTTGTTATCACTCATTACGGACATCCCTTCACGCAGCTGTGATTATTGAAAGAATTTCAAAGTAATGGTTTGGTCCTATTGCCTTTTAAAGGCCACATTTTTCTTTGTGCAAAGTTCTTGTCAATTTGATCTACTCTTAAACAAGTTGTTTTCAAGAAAACTTAGTAACATCACTCTTCATTCACCCTCTCCCTCATAATTGACCTAACTTTAATTAATCTAGCTCACTATGTTTCCCTTTCCCTACTATTATAACACCATGGTGTATAAATCCTAAGCATTGTATAAATACCCCCTCCTTGGCATTATAGCCATATGACTCACTACTAGGGAATTGGATTAACACCTGGTTAAGCTCAAGAACCCAAGCCTTGGCTCTCTGTCTCCATCAGAACTCATTCTACCTAGTCAACCCTTCATTTTAACCTAAAAACCTTGGAAAAACCCCTTTTGCACCCTTATACCCGCTCAAAAGCAAAAAATACATGTAAACCCACTTTCCCCACCTTATCCTAAGGTTGGGACCCATTTCCGCTTTTGTATGAAAATTTCATTAAAAACCCGCTTATCCTAAGTTTATAACCTGAGCGATTTTGCCAAAAATCATTTATAAACCATAGTTTCCGCCCTTTTTCCCAAAGTTTGCGGCTATATATGATTTAACAAAGAAATACATTGAAAACCATTTAAATTCGTTGAATTTCCTAAGGGTCCCGACGGGCGCTAATATCATGAAAATTATTATTTTAATCCCCGCCCGATGACCGTATCCTCCGTGCAGATCCTCGGCCCGATAACCATCCGATCGAGCTCTTTTAATCCAATGGTCGACGCGAATTTCGGAGCGGCCCCGACGTCCGATAGATATCGTCCGATATCTGTTAGACGCTGATGTCATGCGGGGTCCACGCGTCGCCTCCAAATTCCATCGGAGCCCCCTCTGACAGATTCCTCGCCGTATAGGAGGTGGCCCAATATCGCGCCACCTGTCTGCCGACGTCAGCGCCCTCTCACTGCCTACGTCAGCGCCACGACCGTGCACCCTGTCCACCATTACGCCACTTGTCTGCCACCTCACCACCCCCGTGGACCGGTCATAGGCTGCCACGTCACCTGATGACGTCATGCTGACGTCATCCAACCCGGACCCACCTGGTGACGTCATGCTGACGTCATTTAAAAAAGGCGCCAATGACCCGAAAAAGCCATATTTTGTCAATTTTTGCGCGTTTTTTGCACTTTTTGCAAAAAACATTGCTGCACCCTCTGCATGCGTTTTACGACCAAAACTTCACCAACCTGCTCGAGACAACCAGGAGATCCGCAGCGCGCCTACCCAACTGTTTTTCCGACCCAGGCCATCGATTTACCAGGTATTTGTCCGTGCAAACTTCTCTGAAACCTGGTTTTTCTCTGTAAATAACAAAAATCACTTTGAGCACAGAAAACGCTTAAATTCACCAGAAAATTACCTACACCCAGCTTCCTCCTGAAAAGGTAACGGTTGAAATTCACTAGCCGAGCCATTTAGACTGAATTTTCACTGAAAACCCGCATTCTTCGTTCGCGCAGTCGTGAACTAAAACCCGGAACCTGCACTCAATTAGTGAGAAAGGTCTGTTAAAGGCTAATATTTGCCTTCTCAAGGGACTAATACAGTATTTCAATTGCTGCAGACTTGCCCAGTTACCCTGCATTTTTCAATTTTCCTCTTCACTTAGGCAGTGCTCTTTACTATTGCTCAGTTTAAGAAACAACAGTTTATTTACCAAACAGAATCTAAGTAGCCATGGAGACTCCAGTTGCACCA